>JANITW010000008.1:4709905-4730176 GCA_027564335.1 Erythroxylum williamsii | reverse complement strand
AAGTGGGCTGGTAGATGAATAGTGCGATTAGTAATTTGCTCAAAGTTTGACCTGTATTCGCTGACCGTGGCTGTTTGTCGCAGCTTAGCTAATAACCCTTCCGGTTCTTCCAAGTCCAGTAGTTGGAAGCGTTGCAAGAGAGCGGCAGTAAAAGCGGTCCAATCGGCGAGCTGATGGTTTCAGAAAAGCCAATCGTACCAATCCGCTGCTGCGTTGTCAAGATAGAATGATGCGATAGTGACATGATCGTCGGTGGGAATCCGGTAAAAGTCGAAGTAACAGTCTGCCTGTAATACCCATCTCTCGGGGTTAGTACCGGAAAAACGAGCCATGTTCACCGGAGCCGGCTTGTGACGACCCAATGGAGTATCGAACCCGGCGCCCCCCGAACCTGAAACTCCTTTTTGCTCATGTTCAGTACGTTGGAGCTTGCGGTTGCATATGGCTGAGAAACAACCCATAAGTTCATGGATCATCCTTTTTTGCTCCTCTACAGATGAAGCAATGCCATCGAGATCCCGGCGTAAGGTTGTCCGAGCAACATCAAGGTCATGGCGTAATGCGGTCTAGGCATCAGCAACGGATTTGACGTTGTAGTCCAGTGTTTTCAGTCGTGTTTGGTGAGCTTGGTCTCCTGCCATCTGTGCAGTCTCTCAATGAAAGCACTAGTGTTACGTGTAGTAATGCAGTAGTAGAAATGACAAAGCAAAAGCAAAGTGAAATCTGCAGAATTTGGCTATTAGATTCCAAGGTTTACAGGGCAAGTTTCTTAACAAAGAAGAACAGGGGATGAGATAAGAATTTCAGAGAAGGATGAGAGAGAGAAATTACATTTCAATAATACCAAAAGCATGGCCAATTCATTCTCAGAATCCACAATATAAGGACTGACACTAACAAATCTGACAAAACCGTTATTCTTCATTGCTGGCATTGCAGAGGTGGCAGAGAGCTTCTAATCCAGCAGCCTCTTAGGAATAGTCTTAAGTCTGTTACTCTTTCTCGAGCCAAGTGCAATGCTGGGGTTGTCTCGATTGCTGGTCTCACCTTGGACTTCATTTGTAGGCTGATTCATAACACACGCCATCTCGACTTAGTCAAGCACCATGTCCACTTCCTCACGTGTGCTTGGCTCAGACATAGGAAAACCAAGCACTACATTAAACACTGCATTCTTATCTACACGAATGCTTGGTTCATGCAAAAAGGACCCAACGTGGGACTCTAGATAACTGGCACTTTAGTTCATAACAAAGGCATTTTTATGAACTAAAGTGGGTCCTCATTGGCCCCAACTTTTTTTAAAAAATTTATATAAAAAAATTATTATTTTAAATTTTTTTATAAAATAAAATAAAAGTTTGCCCCCCTTCAAAAACTTCTATCCCTATTAAAATTTTGTCTCCATTTACAAAAAATTATGGATCCGTCCCTACATTCATTTGTTAGGTGAAAATTTGAAAGCAACGTGCCCTAAATGGACCGGAAATGCAAGTCTCGTAAGACTCAGTCGGCTACAATATTCCAATAAGTACAAACAAGTTGCTTTCTTCTTCATGTTCGACGAAGTCGGAAGTAAATCACGCACG
Source organism: Erythroxylum williamsii (assembly GCA_027564335.1). Taxonomy (NCBI): domain Eukaryota; kingdom Viridiplantae; phylum Streptophyta; class Magnoliopsida; order Malpighiales; family Erythroxylaceae; genus Erythroxylum; species Erythroxylum williamsii. The sequence continues at coordinate 4,728,587 of JANITW010000008.1, read as the reverse complement.
AGGAGTTACTCCGTGCATGCTTTGAGAACAGATCAAGAACGTAGGAATGAAAATAGGTGTCTTAGCTCTAACACAAGAAGATAATCTACCAAGAAGAGTTCATGTATTGAAAGAAGATTAGAAGATTGGTTACGTTGTTAAGACGCAATTAATAGATTGATAGTGATTTGATTATTTCCTAATTAAACAAAAAGCAAATATAATCAAATTGAAAGCAACCGAGAAGTTGCTCCTTCCAGCCTCTTTATAAAATATTCTATTATTGATAATAATTAAATGTTAAATAAAATTTAAAGATAAATTAATTTTATAAATAAATAAATAAATAAATTTTATTTTAATATCTTTTATAACATTTATTAATAAATATTAGTGAAATTCATCATATTTCATGAAAATAAGTAAATAAATAAACTAATATTTATAAACTAATATTTCCTTTAAATGTCTACTTTAAAGTTATTTTTAATTTAAAATATATTTGTTAAATAACTATTTAATTTGAAACATTATGATTTTTATTTGAATTTTAAATTATTTATAATAAGTATTATTTTTAACGATAATTAAAGTTAAAATAGAAATTAAAACTTTCAAACAGATAAAATTGACAAGGAAAAGAAATAACAATAAAAGCAACAAGAAGTGGGGTCATGTACATTTTATAAGGCTGGACCGAATCTATATAAAGAGTATTGAAATAACGAACGGCGTATCAATTCACTTGGCCCAACGCACATTAAATTCTGTGTACAATGGGCACCTCCTATGATAACAGGACAGTTAGTGATCTCTTTATAATAAATGGCTTAGCCGCTTAGGTGTGTGGGGTACAGAGGGACTTATTGAGGATAGAGAAGTACATCACATTTGGCGTTTAAATCGAGTATATGGTGACCGCATAGCGCAGTGGATTAGCGCGTTTGACTTCGGATCAAAAGGTCGTGGGTTCGACTCCCACTGTGGTCGTTTTATAAATTTTGTTTTCCCCTTCTAATGGGCTTCAATGTCGATGTATCTAACCACTACACCTATTCTTCAGGCTTCTATCGTCTCCTTCCACAAGTTATAGCCCAAACCCAATGTTGGCTTTTCAATCGATTCGACTTTTGTTGATCTTTTCGTCTCGGTAAACAAAATCATTTAACGAGAGAAACTAGTTCCCGACCTTCCAGCTGTGGGGTGAGGCGTTTATTGCCAATAATCAGTACATTTCATTATGCAGAGAACAATTATCTGATATCTTTATACTGAAGACAATCTTTTAGTGCAAAGCATCTTGGATTCAATATCTAATGTACCCTCCCCCTCTGCACCTTATTAATTGCTCAACTTGGGTATGTGATGCTTAGTTTCAATGAAAATTAGATGGAAGATCCGACTAGATAGCGGATTTGGCAGCCTCCTGACTGTATATTTCTTTCCCCAATAGTTGGTTTTATAAATTATATAGCAGCTTGCTGGTGCAGTTTGGTTTATCCTTATCCTGCACCAACAACTTCATAACATCAAGCAACTATACAACTTCATGTATGAACCCTTGTGTTCTTTTCTTCTTCGGTTTCACGACTATTTTAACAAGGTATATATGTATTCATCAACTGCTGATGGCTGTTCAAGTTTTCCTTGTTCTCCAACTCAAATAAAGGAACTCTGTAAATATTGCTTGTACTAACCAAGATAGTTAACGTAGTGCCGACTAATTAATGTGATCCCGCTTTATTGAATATTCAACTTGTCATGCAAGAAAGTGTAGATATATTCGCATCTAAAGCAAATCTTGATGTGAAAAAGTAGAACATTGTCACATTCTATGACGAAAGTTAAACCAATGGACCGATCGAGTTCTCTTCTGCGACACATCTGATTGCAACAACGATAAGAATCTTCAACTAATGAAAAAGCAAAAAAGAGAAACCCTCATCATAATAAAAGATGGAAGACCGATACCAAATTAAAGTGCCAACCCACCTTTGATCGGTCCTTGCACTAAACTAATTAAAGCCCCACATCTTTAAACGCGTGATTATAAAACAGTTAGTTTAATCAGAATTATGATATTACAATACATACGTGGAATGGATAAAGCCCCCCAAAGAGACAGCGTATAGAACATAAAAGCAGCAAAAAAAAGTGCACATCAAATAGGTTAACAAAAATAAATTTATCTTCAAAATTTTAATTAATCATATTAAAAATTAAATATATATACATATATTTTTATATAAAAATAAATAATATTTCCTTAAATTTTATACATAGGAAAATTATGTAACAATTGAATCCATGCATTCTACGAAAGATTTGCTTATGTGCCGTTCTTTGGTCGCACCTCCTTTGTCGTATAGTTGATTATATGTATTTCATTGGTCATTAAAGAGACCTAAGCATAAGACCAATTGACCATTGCCTTGTCTCATCTATTTATGATCCCTGAATTTGGGTACAACACACCTGCTTTACTCAAGTTCTTTCTTTTCTATCATACTTTAATTATTTTATGTGTCACATTCTATGCCCAATCAAGTTTATGAAGGCATCTAATGTTACGTAATGTTGGGACCTTAAATTGAGGTCGGAGCATCCCGTGTCACTAAATTTTGTCAACATATTTATGAAGATTTTATATAAATATGTAGATAAAATTTAATAGAATAAGGTAGGAACTGATTAATTGGAATAGAGAGACTAATCCTCTTAAATTGTTTAATTGTGCATCCTATGCTACTTAAAAAAATTAATAGTAAGATCAATCTACACCACATAATATCGTATGCTGAGAAGAAAAGATGCTTAATTGGATAGCTCTGTAGATAACAAAAAGGTAAAAGAGATAAACCCTCCTATAGTTTAAGAAATCTTAGAAAATTTCAATGATCTTTAAAATTTTTGAAAAAAATTCTGCTAGTTTTCAGTTCTAAAGAAAATTTTCTTCTTCTAAATTTTGATTAAAAAATAACAACAAAATACACGGGCTATAAATATACACTTGTACCAATCAAATATTATTTATATAACGATTTAGCATATATCTTAAATTTAAAGCTGAATTAATTAAATTTGACTCAAAGTAATAATGTATTATTATTATCTTAAATTATTAATTTAAGTCAAATTTAATTAATTCAGACTAAGTAAAAGAGTTCAATTGACATACTATATTACGTTAATCCAAGTCTAATATTCATATTGTATGTATTTCATTGTTATTTTTAACTTAATTCTAAAGGTAATAATTTTTCTAGATAACTGAAAAATTAGGAGGAGTTTTTGGAGAATTTTAAAAATCATGGAGCTTTTCCAAGGTTTCTTAACCTAAAGGAGATGTTATTTGTCTTTTAAACAAATTGGTGTATGTGTTATAAATGTTTTAGAATAAGCATAGGCTACCAAATTTTAAATCATTTGGAAAGACTTATTTCTCTCTTTGATATGATTTATAATGATAGAAGCTATAGTTCATGATTGGGTTATGAATTTCAAGCTGTCCTAGTGACACATATAGCCATACATTGCTAGCAATGAATGTTAAGTCTTCTCACTGGTCAAGACAATGATGTATTAATAATAGAAGTAGACGGTTAACTTTTAACAATCTTGGCCTTTTCTAAAACTAGTGGTAGTAATCATTTCACACAAGGTGTGTTAACCCCACCATTCAAGACTTTCAGGCACTAAATACTCCAAGTAACCATCACCCTTGAAGGTTCAAGTCACTTGCCTTCCATGCCATAATAATCCATTTCTTCTGGTGGGACCAAAATTTCCTTTTTATGTGCTTTTTTTTTCTTTGGCATCCGCCAAATTTCAGAGAGCAGTTTGGTTGGGCTCATTAGGAAGATTATCTCTTAACATTCTTAATTAATGCCTCTGCTACAACTATCTAACTATATAGTTATTCTCTAAGCCACTGCTTGCAAGTTATTCCCTTCTCTTAACCATCTCTTCCAATCCAAGATGAAAGGAATGGATCTTTTCTGTGCTTCACCAGCTTCCACAGCAGTATGCTCAAGCCTAGACCAGAAGTCCATGGTCCGTCGAGCCACTAGACCTATCGACCGGCACAGCTCAAGACCTTATGCTCCTTGTGCTTCTCATGAATTGCCTATTGATCCTGGGCTCTTTTATGAAAAGTTCAGGAAGAGTAGTTCTGCTAAGCAGAATGATTATTTACATGGGAAAAGCTCTGCAGGTAGTAGAGATGGAAATAACCATGCTAAGCAAAGTGAGTTACGCAGAAAAAGCTCTGCGGATATAAGTGATGTGTATAGTTCATCGAGTTCCTCTAGGTATCTGCTAAGTGATCATGATAGCCCCTATATAGATTGGATTTCCGAATCTGATAAGGTCTCTGCGTTGGTTCCTAGTCATGCAATACCAAAGCATCGTAGCTCAAGTCATTGTGGGTCTCCTGCTTGGAGATCCTCCCCATTAGCTCGCTCTCGTGATTGGAGATCTGGGTCTGGTCGTGTTTCAGAACTAGTTCCAGCTAAAGCGGCGAAGTCCAATCATGTGATCTCAAGTGACTCTCCTGTTCTGAGATCATGTTCCTCGGCTCGCTCTCATGATCAGGTTAACTTCTTTCCAATCTCATTCGTCTGGTCTATCAACTCAGATGAGGGAAGGAGAGAATTAAAGGGATGAGATGCCTTTGAAAGACAAAAATACTCCAAGAAAGTGAGATGATTTCTGGTTATGGTTAATACTTAATACCTGTTCTTTACCAAATTCCACCAAAATTTTGCAGGTTGTAGTTTTGAGGGTGTCAATCCACTGCAAAGGATGTGAAGGAAAAGTGAGAAAACACATCTCCAAGATGGAAGGTAAGTTCCCATTTTAGTGCATATAATCCTTAAACCGTCTCTGTGTACATCGCTCTGATAAGAAGCCTAACCTTGACCTCAAAGCAAGAAATTAGACACACAGTACTCCTGTGTTTTACTTGAGGAACATGATGACATACTCCCGTAGTTTAAGGTGATGATAGTCTTGAAATCTTATCCTTATGCAGGAGTGACATCCTTCAGCATAGATTTGGCGACCAAGAAAGTCACGGTAATAGGGAACGTGACCCCTTTAGGCGTGCTGGCAAGTGTGTCCAAGGTTAAGAGTGCTCAGCTTTGGCCTTCTGCATCACCAACATCATCATCTCCATTACCAAATCCTTGGTTTTCTACTTGAGCTCATTTCATACACTACAACTTGAGAGTGTGGTGTATGATTACCCTGTTCATTTCAATAATCATGTCTGGTATGTAATGTAAATGGGAAGTCTCAGTTTATGATCAGAGACGAGAATTATGATCTTTGCAAGTTGTTTAATCTAAAAGGCTGTAAAGTAATAGGTGTTTTGTTTCTTTCTTTCTCTCTTTCTCTTATGATCACGATCAATGTTTCTTGGAACAAACGATGGTGTTTCTCTAATACTTTCTTTGAATTTAAAAACTTGGCTCAGGCTGGCACTTTCTGAACATGTCTTCTTGGTTACTGATTCCCAAATAATATTCCCCAGGTGACACCTTGAACCAATTCATTGCAAATTTAAATGTGTACAAAGTACAAACTACACACCTACTACTACAGAAGTATGTTGATGCTCCGTTAATATGAAACATGGAATTTAGGTGGCTTTGATTAGAGTGCTTCCTTTAAATTTTTGGTAGGGATTCTGATTCACATTCTCCATCTCACCTTCCTTTGAAAAACCAACGATTCAATAAACATAATCACATAGGACATCTTCACAGAAATTCTCTGATAACACAATCATAGTCTCCAAGCAAAAGCACCTGATGCATTTTTTTTTTTAATCAGAAAGGAGGGGTACAAGTATTATAGTACTAGTCGGGGAAATGAGACTCCCGAAATATCCTCTAATAGGATAGAAAGACAACCCACAGGCGAGTTTTGAAACTGATGGATGCCAAGTTCGAGGGAACTGGCATAGTTGGCTAGCCAATCTGCAGCTCGATTAGTTTCACGATAAATATGTCTTGCTTGCACGAGCCAATCTCTAGTGAGTAATTGGCGGAGCCCTAGTATCAGGGAGTTAAACGGAGCTCGCTGAGGCTGTGAGGAGGACAACAATGTGATAATAGTGGCCGAGTCTACTTCTAATTCTACGCGTCGAAACCCGAGATCCCATGCTAGTTGCAACCCTGTAAAAACTCCCCATAAAACAAGACTTCTCGTTTTATAATAGTCGGAAAAGTTATTAATTTTATGTAATCTTCTTTTTACATTTTATAAATATATTATTTTTATAGTTTGAATTTGTGTCTTTCTGATCACAAAAGAATAATTTCACTGTCGTTTTCGATTTATATCTTAAAGTTACTGAATTAAATAATAGTATTTTAGTTTTATTTTAAATTGCGAATTATATCTAAAAATGTAATATCTTAAAATTATATTTATAAAAAACTAAATATTCTTGGTATCTGAATATTAATATTATAAAATTAAATAAAGTTATATATTAAAAATATAATTTAAACTTTTATAATTTTATATTCATATTGGATACGGTAACAAAGAGAAGTTGCCGTTACGAAATATGACCGTTACAGTTCACACATATTTGAAGTGAGCAGAGGGCAGAAATTCATTGAAGATTACGAGAAACCACGCCAGAAAATGGGACAGTACGGCCAAGAACATGTTTCCACGGCGGAGGAGCTCATGCAAGAGTTAAGAATCAAAGCCACGGAGCATCTCATCCGAGAAGAGTGGCAAGACTCCATCCAAGTCTACTCTCGGTTCATCAAACTCTGCCAAGAACAGATCTCAAACGCCCACCAACAAGATCAGATAACCAAGCTCCAAAAGTCCCTTTGCTTGGCTCTATCCAACCGTGCCGAATCTCTGTTCCGGCAGAGAGATTTGAGTTTGGCGCTCAGGGACTGTGACCAAGCATTGGAAATTGATAGTGCCCATGTCAAATCTCTTCTGTGTAAAGGTAAGATCTTGCTCAGCTGCAACAGATACTCTATGGCTTTGGACTGCTTCAAGGCAGCCCTGTTGGACCCACAAGAGAATGCGAACCTCGAAACTTTAAATGGGTATTTGGATAAGTGCAAAAAACTTGAGTTTCAGTCAAAGACTGGATATTTTGATCTCTCCGATTGGGTGCTAAGTGGGTTTCGCGGCAAACCACCGGAGATGGCTGAGTACATTGGGCCAGTGCAGATTAAAAGATCTGAGCTCAGTGGGAGAGGTCTATTTGCAATAAAGAACATCGATGCGGGGACTGTAATGTTGGTGACTAAAGCAATTGCCACTGAGAGAGGAATAGTATCAAGCGGAGGTCCCAGTGAGAATGCACAAATGGTCATGTGGAAGAACTTCGTTGACAAAGTTGTTGAATCTGCCATAAAGTGTAAAAGAATTCATCAGTTGATTAGTACGTTATCGGCAGGTGAAGATGGGGACAATCTTGAAGTGCCTGAAATTAGTCTCTTTAGACCCGAGGCAGAGTTGGATTGCCAATCAAATGAGAAGCCTGATATGGTCAAGATTTTAAGCATATTGGACGTAAATTCACTAGTTGAGGATTCAGTTTCTGCTAAAGTTTTAGGAAAGAACAGTGATTATTATGGTATTGGTTTATGGGTTCTGGCTTCATTCATTAACCATTCATGTAAACCAAATGCCAGGCGCTTGCACGTAGGTGATCACGTAGTGGTTCATACTTCAAGAGATATTAAGGCAGGTGAAGAGATCACATTTGCTTATTTTGATGTGTTTTGTCCTTTGGAGAAGCGAAAGGAAATGTCACTGACATGGGGATTTCAATGTGCTTGTAAGAGGTGCAAGTTTGAAGAGGAAGTTTGTTCAAAGCAGGATATGAAGGAGATTGAGATGTTGCTTGAAACAGGGATAGACGCAGGTAGTGTAGTTTTCAGGCTTGAGGAAAGAATGAGAAGATGGACAGTGAGAGGGAACGAGAGGGGTTACTTGAGAGCATCATTTTGGAATGCATATGGTGAAGCTTATGGCTCAGAGAAGCTGATAAGGAAGTGGCGAGGGCGGATTCCAGCTACTGATGTGGTGGTGGATAGTGTTGTAGATGTTAATGGAAGTGATGATAGGTTACTGAGGTTATTGAGGGAGGAGTTAAGCAGAGGTGGTGGCAATGTCGTGGACATGGAGAAAACAATGAAGCTGAGCAGAGGGATTTATGGGAAAGTGGTCAAGAAACAGGCAATGAGATCTCTTCTTGAGCTTGGCAGTCAAGAACAGATGCTATAATAGCAACACCATTTTCACAGTTTCAAGTTCACTTTACAGTCTGTTTTTCATGGACAGAAAGTTCTTGTTGTTCTCTCCCTTTTGAATACAAATTTTCACATATACAGTATTCCACAATTCAGTTAATGCTCACCTTTTTACATCGTTGTCCACAAAACACTTGTGCAGATGTTAACAGGCCATGAACTTGGGGTTTTCACCTTTTTACATCGTTGTCCACAAGCTCTAGTAATTAAACTTGTGCAGATGTTGAAAAGCCATGAAATTGGGGTTTTCACTTTTTTACATCGTTGTCCACAAACTCTAGTAATTAAACTTGTGCAGATGTTGACAAGCCATGAAATTGAGGTTTTCACCTTTTTACATCGTTGTCCACAAAGAGAAAACCCCAATAAGTAGTTTCAATTTACTTAATATGATACAAACTCTGGTAATTAAACTTGTGCAGATGTTGACAAGCCATGAAATTGCCAAGAAGCAGGCAATAAGGCCTCTGCTTGATTTATGCTGTTAGCAATACATTTCCGAGTTCAAAGTTCCAGTCTGTTTCCTGACAGAAACTTGTTTTCTATCAACTCTCTTGAATAGAAGTTAAGTTCACAATGTAGCTACTTTTCTCATGTTTGTCTACAAGAGTTGAAAAAGAAAACACATTAACTAGTTTTAATTTACTAATAATTGTATTAACACTACAGAACCAAAATTATTATTCCAATGAAAATTATGACTGAAGGCTCCAAAAGCAACACTTCCAATCTCAAAGAGCAGTCATTCTCACAAGCTTGTTATAAAGAATGTGATCATCCCGCCCAGTGTTGCTCTCCAACAAAGCACTTTGCACAAGCTCCTGCCAGAGGACATATAACCATTGGGAAGTTGTGAATTATACCAAGATAAACAGTAGGGCATGAAAAATAAGGAAAAAGAAAAAGAACTTCTAACCTTCACATCCCTGTGGGAAAGAAATTTCCCCAAGTTATGGATAATCAACCTCAAGTCTTCCACCTGAAAAGGCAACAAAGAATCAGTTAGCATTGAGTAAGAATTATCAGGTAGAAACCAGGCACTATAGCAAGGCAGCAGTCGCAGCACAAAAGTAAGCTGAAGAATAATATATCTTACCCTAATGTATCCAGTTCTATTGCGATCAAAGAACCTGAAAGCCTGTTCAATAAATGAAAAACGATCAAAACTAAGTTACAGCAATGAAAGAATGTTTTAAAGAGTTAGTCTGAAGATACCTGCAATAGTTCCTTATCAACTACAGTCTCCTTCATGATGGAAGAAGCTTTCTTGCTTCCATCCACGCTAGCTCCCTGCTCTGTAGAAGTGGCATTAGATGTGGTCTTTGCCTCTGCATCTGTAACGTTACTTTTCTTCTTTTCCTCTTCACCAGCCTTATCTTTTGCATCGCTTAACACTGGTTCATGCTCTGTAACCACACCGGTTGTCTGTTCCTCTTTGTTTATCTGTTTACAGGGTTACCAGATAAATAAAATAAAAAAGGAAAAGGCTATTGCAGGCATGTGAAGTAACTTGGTAAATTTGGAAAGATAATCCATCTTAGATTTACAATAAATCTCTCAGAAGATCTAACTAATTTCTAAAGAAAATTCTTGCCTCTTTAGAAATATCCTCCCCATGATCTTCCATTTCCTCGTATTCCTCCTCTGGGTCTTCCTCTGGGTCTTCCTCATCATCAGTCTTATCTTCCAGCTTTGTTTCATTAACATGAACAGCAGAAGCATCCTCTTTTCTTGCAGTTTCTTGATCCTCTGACTGATCTATGCTCAACATTTCAGAGCCAGCAGAAGAATTTTTCACAGGAAGCTCACTAGTCTTCGGGCGCTTTGCTGGTGATTTCTTATCTTCATCCTTCTCTTTGATTTCCTCCCGCTGCCTCTTACGTTGATTTCTCTTAGTTATGAATTTAATTCGAAGTTTCTGCAAATCATGCCAAAACAAGAAAACATTGCAGAAACGTTTGTCATCACTTAACCCCAATTGACAGTTCAGTTGATTGTATTTAAAAAAAAAATAGGTTGACAATAGGCAGCTAACCTGGAGAAATGCCAAAATGCGAGAACCCATTTGATATTGAAGCATTTCATAAAATGATTCAGCAAATAAAGAAACCTGTAAAGATAAAGGTTTCCATTAAGTGCCAAAAAGAGGGCACCAAAGAAGGTAAGAGCAAAAATTTCAAACCTCAAAAGTTGTTTCTTCAACATCTTTATCTGAGTAGTCCAAGAGCGAGTCCAGTGAGAGTGATGTTGAGCGCAACTGTTGTGGTTAAATAAAATAAATTATTAACTAAATAAATAGCTTGTGCAGAGAATTTTTACTGGGGAAACAACATAATGCTTGACAAGATAAACATACCTTATTTTCCTTGTTTCCCTTTGTCTGCAGAATAAGTCCAGGGTGTCTTGGAGCTTCATCAAGCCTTTTGTTTTCCTTTACTTCTTGGTTAGATTTGCTCTTGGACTCATCCTTTCCATTTTTCTCCTTTTTCTCATCCTTCAGTTTTCCATCATCCTTTGGTTTTTCTCTCTTGTCATTATGGTTATGCTTCCCGGAAGCCTTTCTGTCATCAGCCTTAGTCTCAATTTCAAGCCCCGAGCCACTGTCCCTACTAATATCCTTAGCAGCACTCTGATCTTCTTTAACATCACTGACTTCCATTTTATTTGAATTAGACACGCTATCCTTGTCCACAATCAGAGAGGTTGACTCATTGTTATTCATCTCAGTCTCAGCAGTTTTAACACTGCCAGCAGTAGCAAGCTTTCTTTTGAGAACTCTCTTGACAATTTTCTTCTTTATGGTTGTTTTGGCATTAGAACCTTGACCAACTGCAGCACTACTGGCATTTGAATTCTCGTTTCCCTTATTTGCAGTAGTATCCATTTCTTTCTCAGGTTCCACCTGACTTTCTTCATTTTGAGTGGCTTTTTTCACTGGAACCTTTTTTACAATTTTTTTCCTCACAAACGTTTTAACCCCTGAAGGATCAGGTAGCAATTTACTTTGCTCAACCGGAATATCAGAAGGCCCACCTGTTTCTCCAACATCTTTATTATCTAAAGAGTAATTCTGTTTGCTGCCAGCACTTTCGGCATCGGCTATCTTATTGGCAACCTTCTGCTTCACAATCCTTCTTACAATCTTTTTCTTTCCAGACTTCAAATTTTCAGCTGTCTGGGCACCGCAAGTTTCTCCTTGTTCCTTTGTTGCCTTCTTGGCTTCCTCATTTGTATCAATATCATCTTTAACCCCAAGTTTCTTTTCCTTCTTATCACCATTTTCTGAATTCACATTGCCCTTTATGTCATTTCCATCGTTCTCCTTTTTGTCAACACCAGAGGATTCTGAATCTTTGATTTTTTTTAACCTGTCTTCCCTCTTTGTTTCCTTAAAAGAGTCAGTTCCCCTATCTGATTAACAAAAACCCAATATCAATTGTATAGCCAAACATAAGAAAAAACTGTAATATCATGCTTGAAACCTGACTGATTTACCTTTCTGATCTTCCTTCTTTTCTTTTAACTTCTGAGACAACATGCAAAATAGATTAGCAAGTTAATAAATTTAGGAAAGGGCATTACTAGCAGCCCAAGTCATCAAGAGATCTACCAGAAACTAAATGTAAGCGGGGCAAAAAGGCAAAATTATATGCATGAAGTCGTGTGCATGACACACCTCTTTGAAGGCTAGTTGGGGCTCTCTCTCCATAACAGCCTTCTTGTGAGCAAGCCACTGTGCTCTCCAAGCGTCCAACGAAGGAAGACATTCAGATAAATCCGGAACAAATAGAACTGTAACTTCCTTATGGCTAAAGAAACCGTCCTTGTCAAATCTATCATAATGTATCTGCACATACCAATAGCAGTCTACACATATTAGCTATCTTAGTACAGGTTGACTAAACTTATTCATTCATTCAACAAATAAACATGAACAACACAAAATATGCATAGGATACATAAAAAGAAAAAACACAAAGAATGGATCAATTATTTAGAAAAATGTTTTTATGGTTTGGACTCCTATCCAGCATCCTCTGACTTGTAAGCTAATGGATTGGACATGATACAATTCAAAAACCAACAGAAAAAAAAAAAAAGAACAGAAGAGTTTGTTCCAAAATGGAAATCATTTCCTGTAGGTGTTTAAAGTTTCAATAAGTAATGCAATTTGTACCAACAGATCTTACTATCCAAAAAAAGTAATGTGGCATCAAGTTACACAAGCAGGACTTATGAAAAATATTTTACAATTTGTTTTCTAAAGAAACAAAAGAAAAGGAAATGTTCACTGTTCTAGTTTTAACACATATATTAGGTGGTGCAAGTTTTGGTTTCCATAACATTTACTATGTTCGCAATGACTAAAACAACTAAAACCACAGTTGCTTGCTGGAGATAAAGATGGCGCAAAAATGTTATACAATCACGATATTCTATTCTTGATCTGCAATCAGCCTGCACTAGTCACCACAACCAAAACAAATGGATTTGGTGTTCATCACACAAACATTAATATACCATCTGCAAACTAACTGCACATCCACCTAAGAGATTCAAGTCATTTCAAAGACAAGAAACAAGTAAAGCCTACCTCAAGAAAGCGATTCCAGGTACGGCAGTTCTGCAAATCAAGCTGAGTGACATCCTTGGCATATCTACATGCACATATTAGTTTAATTCACTAGAGAAGGCATAAATAAGCAATATGTTGACTTAAAGAACGATAGAAAATACACACCTAAGGGCTGTTTGAATTAAAGCAGAATCATCACTGGAGGGGTTACCACCATCAGCAACATCCCATGGACCACCAATAGCCATGAAACTGTGATCTCTTTTTAGAAGAGCAAACCTTAGAACATTACAGATATGGGGTATGCGATCATCTGAGCTTTTGTCAGATAACAACTCTTCCAGAACATTTTTTCTAAGCCCACTCATTAAAATTATCTGAAATCAAGAGACAAAAATATTACACATTCACCAAGAAACAACATTAACCGCATGGTCACAATGTGAAGCATGCTGCAACAAAAGAAAGACAATAAGAAAAGAGTGGGCAACCACAGCACAAAATATGATGTATTATTTTGGTTTTGGTTTATAAATACATGTCCTATTCAGTTGTATATTCATGCAACCCTAGCTTCAGAAATGATCCATCCAATCAAAAACTTTTTAAGCACCTTTAGATTCCACTTGGAAATTCCAAATCACTATCTTTTACTCATGGGTAACGAAAGGATGAGAGTATATTGGGGGCTAATTGGTGCATTAAATATTGGGGGCTAATTGGTGCATTAACTATAAAAAGACAGAACACACAGGTTTTTCGCCTTAGTGGTGATGATAAAATATCAATCCACAAGATTCAAATCTTGCTGAGTGCAAAGGGGCGAGGTCACTTGGCCCCAAATGGATTCTTCTTGAGAAATAGGAACACAAGGACATGCTCAATTGTCAAGGAAAACTTTAAATGCTTCAGAAATGAGCTGTAAACTGTGACAGAAACTAAACATGATGCATAGAAATGATTCGTAGTTTAAGCATCAGTTAACTTGAACTCTACATAGCTAAATAATAGAACCTTGAAGATGAACTCAAACTCCAAGCAGATATAAAAAAAATGAAGAAAACAACAACCACCCACTTTTGCATTCCAAATTGTTCTTCCATGATCTGATTCTCCAAGTTGTGTGTTCAAGAGTGTATTGGATGGTTCTTTCAGGTCTGCGATACTCTCACCCTCCAAAAAGTCATGCTCAAAGCTGTTCATTTCCACAATTATTGCCAAATTATCTAAGAAACTGGTCAGACTTATGCATACAAAATTGAAAAAACTCAATAACTGATAATTAACAGTTTACAAATATTGCAGCTACATGCCCGCAGGTTCATCAGCAAGCATTTAATGTCTATATCGACAATGAAACAACTCATTGAAAAGAGTGAAAAAAATAATTAAAACTCCTAAAGCATGCAACTAATACAAGGAAAAGTAAATACCTAACCGGTGTATTGATCGAAAGATTAAGGTTCCCCTTTGGCCAGTTCACAACAACCTGAGAGAGAAAGTTCATCATTGATAGAGAAATGATCAAGGCATGATTCCCCCAAAAAGGAAAAGAAAAAGAAAAAGGAAAAGCTAAGCATAAACCTTGCAAAATTCTGGAGATATAAAGAGTCTGGGGTATCGCTTGTCTATTGACAAATAGTCTCGCTCTGTATCTACCAATCTGGATGTGTAGACCTACATTCAGAAAGCATTGAGTACCCAAATATAAATTAACTAACAGCTTGGTACTGTAACTGGATGTAGAGATGTAGAGCAGAGAAAGCACAGAAACAAAATTTATAATTCCTTTATCTTTCTTGCAAGTATTATTTCTGAATTTGGAAAGCAGCAACAGCGACAGTAGACAACCACCTATCATCAACCCTAGAACATCTTATACTGTGAAATTCCATATCCAGTTCTCTTCGATCCAATCCGGAAAGTCTTAAGAGATAAGCATCATGGTCTCTGAATGATGCAAGCACATATCCCATTGAAACAGAGAGGTAGAAGAATTTACAAGATGAAAGACCTTATACAAATGGGAATAGTCAAGTGAACCAACAGGAAGATAATGACAACTTAATGGAAAGAAGAAATCAGATTGATTTACCACCGAGACTAATAGTCAAGAGAGCAAAGGAAAACTTTGGAAACAAGGTGAACACAGCTATTGGCAGATCAGGGGAAGACGCAAAGCAAAGGAGATCAGTGGAATGGTCAGTTGAATTTAAGTGACTGAAGCTATTTAAAGCATAATGCAAAGGGCAAAAGTTCGCATAGAAACAGGAACAGAAAGATTCAAAGTGCAGAGACTACGGCACCTTGAATTCTGAAACTGAACAAGAAAAAAGAACAGAATTTCGAGAGTTAAACATCATGGAATGACAAAGCTCTTGCACTGTTCTGCATTACCTTGCATACATATTCTCTCCTTTTTTCTTTAACAGGTGAATGACGCCTTCAGCATAACAGAACATCAAGTTAGTTGAGAGGCTACAAGAGATACATGAAGCTATATTTTGAATTTTAGCAGGGTGCAAAATGAAACATCAAGATCCACCTATGTAAAGCTTCATGCATTGGGGAGTCTCGACGTGATAATTTCACATCCTTGATCAAAGACGAACCACGACGATCCCTTGAGTGTCTTAATGGAGTTCGTTCCCGCTTGCTTTCAATTTCACGTTTCCGTTCTCGTTCCCTCTCCTCTCGTCGCTCCAAGAGGCGCTCCCTTCCACGTTTTCTTTCCCTTTCCCTTTCTCTTTCTCGTTCTCGATCTCGTTCCCTTTCTCGATCTCGATCTCGTTCTCGTTCTCGTTCTCGTTCACGTTCACGATCTCTCTCCCTCTCTCTATCCTTCTCCCTTTCACGTAGAATCTCTCTACGCCGTTCCTCCTCCCTTAGCTCGAACTCCCGAAGATAACCAGCTCTTTCATCCCTACGCTCGTCAATTCTTAAATGACTACTACGGTAGTCTAACTCAAGAGATGTTCCATGAAGACCTTTTCCTGAGCCATAATCCCGACCAGGAGGCAAGCTAACTCCATAACCAGGATTTGATTTACTTTGAGAGTACAAAAGATCATCCAAATTTCTCTGCGGACCTGCTCCTAATATAGATGGAGGATGTTGTCCACCATATGAAGAAGCACTAAGCATCGATGAACCGCGTATATCAGCATCAATTCTTCCTCCATAAGACATAGAATCCTGGGTGGGATGACGATTAGCAGCAGTTCTTGCTGCCAGATAATCAATTTGTCTGCCAGAAACACATGCTACTTAGTGCAACAAAAAATATATACCAACTAGCTCAGTTGTTCACAGACTGTCATCATTGTTGACAGGAGGAATTTTGGTACAGAGAGGCCAATATCATCCTCTTCTTCAGTCAAAAGAATATATCTGTGACTAACAATCCTATCTGTGAAATGCATAAGGTCCATTCCAACACATCAATCATATAGAAAATATTTGAACATAAAATTACCTGGTGCCTCCATCAAGAGAACCAGACTGGATTGACTGAGATTTCAAGAGCTGTTCTTGTCGTAGCAATGATGTCTGATCAATACGCTCATACCTCTCAGGCTGTTAAGTACAGGTGATAAAACAACATTCAACATTATTATCCTAAGAGTAATACTCGTGCTAGAGCACACTTTGTAATACAAATAAGTGCAAAATATTAAAACATAAAAGAAATTTCAATGAGGCCAAGAAATATAACCTGATGTTGGCGACCAAAACCAACAGAATCTGCATATCGTGCAGCTGGCTCATTTTGAATTTCTCGTCCCATATAAGAACTCGGTCTATCAACAAATTGTCGTCTTTCGATAGCTGGGTATTCAGTAATCTTCTCCACATATAATGGATCACTTTTGTGACTATATCCATGACTTGATGCTGTAACATAGTCACTAGATGTAAATTTTGGAGAATCAGTTACAGCTGAGGAGTAGCCACCACGTCCTTCTAAAGTCAGCGATGCACTCCCTTTGCCACTTATTGTAGTAACCTAAAGAATAAGATGTACATTGAAGCTTAGGAAGATTCCTAAAAATTAGTGAAAATTCATTAGAGTATTAGAATTCCAAGCAAGAAGAGTGTCATTGTTTGAATGGCATCATAAAAAGGTTGGAAGTTGAAAGCTTACATATAAATTTCCACATATAAGATTCCAAAGGAAAAAAAAAATTGCCATGCATGCATCTTTACAGTTATTGTATCAAGCTTAACACAATGTGGGTTTTTCGTAAGCATCTTATGTTATGAAGCAAGAAGGAATCAATTTTCAATAAAATTGCAGAGATATAGTAGAAAGTCTGATAAAAGAATAAGCAGAAGCTATGACATGAAAGAAAAATCATCAAAAGGAATTTTTTAAGCATTATTATAAAAATTCCTGGCATTAGCATAAACATAAATCCATAAATCCATTCAACCAACCTGCTGACCACCACTCATGGCAGCTGATCCATAGACAGATCCGTACTGGCCTCCATAATGTGCTGTTGAACTATGGACTCTATATCCACCAACATCACCTTCCTGAGAACCACCCAAAATTGATGCATGCCTAGAACTAATGGAGTGTTGAGCACCACCATCCGTACCCCCCACAGAACTCCCAGAATAAGCAGCTCCAAGCTACAGTGGTAAATGAGAAGTTCTCAGCCATAACTCAAAGAAAATGATATGTTTTTGCCAAACACCATGTCCTAATGCAATTGAAAACCCCCAACCACAGTTCAAATATACACCAAAAAGTGTTTGATTAAGCAAAAAGAAATTATTCCCGCCAATAACAGTCACAAAAAAATCCACCGCACATCCAACGCCCACGTATATCTAACAAAACCAGTCACTAACAAATTACGGCATAAGGGAAGAACGTTTACGAGATTATTCAGACCATAACGTTTACGAGATTATTCAGACCAAAGCAACACATAAAATAAATTATGAGGCTATCTGACGAGCCAATTTACAAATAGGTTAAATTACTCAAAGCCATAGATGTAATGCATAAAAATTGGCCAAAAAACAAGGAAAGCTGCAATCTTTTATCTCAACAACAGAAAGAACTTACATTTTGACCATACCCAGATTGCGCACCATACGTTTGCTGTCCATATGCATTACTCCCTCTAGAGGAATACATGCTTAACGACCTGCAATTACAACCATACACAATCAACCATATAAGCTAAACCCAACACGAAACTGGAATCCACAAACACAAAGTAAGGAACTTCACAACTGAATTTACGTTTAAATTAGAAAAAGGATATTAAGCGACACAGCTCAAACTCTGGAATTGGCGTCTCTTTAAAACCCTAAAAGAAATAAAGACTAACCTCAAACGAACAGCATTATGTATGAAACAAACAAAAGTGGCGCCCGGTTCGCGCGATTTGGAACTGAACCGGTTTGGGCCACCTTGGGTCAAGTGAGTAAACTTCTGGCCCAATTGGTTTTAGGCTTGATCCTATAACAATCTGGGCCCTTAATTACTGTATCTTAGCATTAACAAAGTAAGATACAACTGCTTGTGTTTTTATTTTTTATTTTTTAAACTTAGTTAAAATATATATATATATTTATTTGTATTTTTATTTTTATTTTAAATTTTTTCCATTTTTTAAATATATGAAAATCACAAAAGTAGTAGTTTTTTTCATAATTTGATTTACTATCAATTAGATATATATTAATTATTAACAAGAATTATGGATAATTTAATTTAATTTAATATTATATATTTAATTAATTAAATTTAATTATTAATAAAATATGAATAAATTTTAAATAAATTTTGATTTAATAAATTATATTTAAA
>JANITW010000008.1:4665695-4687644 GCA_027564335.1 Erythroxylum williamsii | reverse complement strand
TTCTTCTGCCTTTTTACTTCTTTTGTGATGACGTCATCTTCTTCTGTGTTTTACATCATTTGTGTTTTGTTTCTTCTGCCTTTTTGCTTCTTCTATTTTTTGCTTCTTTTGTCTTTTCGCTTCTTCTGTCTTTTTACTTCTTCTGCCTTTTCGTTTCTTCTGTGTTTTGCTCCTTCTGTCTTTTCGTTTCTTCTTTGTTTTGTTATCTTGTCTTTTTGCTCCTTCTGTCTTTTTGCTTCTTCTGTACCAATCTTCTATTCCTTTTTTGACCTTTTAGAAGATAGAATTTGTCTTCAAGGTCTCATGAAAATTGTAGCTCTTGAAGTCCTCTTTCAAACCATCCAAAGAACACCTAAATCCGATATCTGTGGAGAAAGTTATGCCAATTATAAAACATCTTCTATGTTACTGTTCATAAACTTTTTCTGAGTTACTGTTAATCTTATATCTTCTATTCCATTTTTGATCCTTTAGAAGATGGAATTTGTCTTTAAGGTCTTCATGAAAGTTGTAGCTCTTGAATAACTCTTTCAAATCATCAAATAACACCTAAATATGATATCTGTAGAGAAAGTTATGACAATTGTAAAACATCTTCTGTGTTACTGTTCATAAACTTCTTCTGGGTTACTGTTCATCTTACATTGTCTGATCCATTTTGACCCTTCAAATGATATAAATCTGACCTCAAGGTCTTCTTCAAAGTTGTATATTTCAAATTTATCTTTTAAATCATTCTAATATGATCTTAATCCGACATCTTTAGTGCAAGTTATGCCATTTGTCCCGAGATAAGTTCAATATGAGTGAGGACCAAATCTTGTTTGCTTCGTTTGGCCATAATTTGTTTGTCTAACCTCCATATGAAGTGATTCTTGAACCCTTAGATTTCTAAAACTTTTCTTTTTGCATCTCCGTTGAATTTCATAGCTTTTGGTGTTGATTTGAAAGGGATGGATTGAACCAAAGTAAGGGTATAAATTGGAAGAGTAGGAATTGGATATTTTACTGAACATATTTCAGTATTTTGATGATTTCTGGATCAGTAGAGCTCCGAATAAGATGATTCTTGTTTCAAGATAAACTAGAGACATGGAGATACAAATTGTATGAAGAAGTTAAAATCTAATGCAGCTTCTAAAATGTTTAGATTTCAGATAGAAGTTGTGTATAAGTATACTGATTTGGAGAAGAGCAGTCCAAAAATGTTGAAGTGTATCTTTCGAATCACTGAACCAGATGGATTGATTTTGGTGTCCTTGGAAACTTAAGACAAGGGAGAACACTTTTCTAGAAGAAAGAGTGATGTCAAAATATTTAAGGGTGTTTTTGGCAAGACACTTAAGTATAAAATACGTAAGGCATAAATAGAAGGACAAATGGAACAATTCTCAATCATTAAGGGAATAATTGGAAGAAGAAGTGTTGTCTTGCTTAGAAATAAAGAAGAGAAATGTTTATGGAAGGGAAGCAGAAGAGAATAACGAAATGAGAAAGAAAGAGAAAGAGAGAATGTCATGAAAAAGAGGGAGAAATACAAAGAGAAGAAGAGAAGGAGAGAAAAAAGAGAGAACAAGCTAGGGTTTCAATTTCCTTAGCTTATAAGAGAGATTTTGAGGTTGTTAAAGAAGAGAAAAAGATAGAGGAATAGAAGAGCTTCTATTTGAGCTAAGGATCTCTTCATTTGTTGAGGAATCAAAGGGATCGAAGAGACCTATTTCAGTTAGATCAGTTCACGGAGCATACATTAAAAGTACAATAGGAAATGGCCTTAGAGACCTCAGGTTGTTTGCAAAGAGAAGAGGCATTCTGAGCAAGTATATAAGCAAGGAAATCAATATGGGTATATGTTTATAATAGAGTAAATAAGCCACTACTGTTTTCTTTAAATCAAAGAAATTTTCTGATTTTCATTTGCATCATAAGTGCTGAATAAATTGCTTATGAATGGTTGTGAAATCTGCTATATGTTTGTTACATGGTTTGAGTGATATTTTTTTTGAAAAAGATGCATGCTTATGAAATCTTGTTTTTAAGAATGGTTTTCAAGATATACGTCAAGCATGTGAAAAGCAAGTTTTTATAAAAATGCTCCATTTTGGGCATTAAGCTTACAAGATTTTGAAATCTATGTGTTATGTGGGTGTCTCTCAAGAACTGTCACGTGTATGTTGACTCAAGTATAGGCTTCTCTCGCCTGCCTGCTAGTGACACGGAGCTCCTTCAAGGACTCCCTTAAGTTTACGACTACACATGACCATTATTTGGGAATGTGTAGTGTGTCATGTTTTGGACTTACCCAAACCATTCTGATGTGCTTATGTGTTTACAGTTTGTGAATAAGTTGAAAAATGCATAAATTGTGTTGCTTGTTATTTTGATTACTTGACAAGACAAGAATTTTGAGAAACATATATTTTATAGACTTAATGAAAGTTTTCTATGGTAAGGAAAATGGTTTCAAAAGTTTTTACTTATCTTTTTATTATAAATTGTTACCCACGAGCTTTCAAGCTCACCCCTTTCCTGTCCCCACCTCCAGGTGATGAGCAAGAGATGGAGTAAGAGAGAGTCAAGACCTAACCTCGATTATGCACATTTTTGTATTTTTAAGCTAAATTTTGTAACCATGAGGGTTTAGTTGCATTTCAAGGATTATTAGTTCTTGTAACTATTTTATTTTGCGATTTCGGATTATGTTGTAATGTGGCTTGAAAGGTCATTATAGCTTTGTAAAACCCTTTGTTTTGAGGGTATTGAAATGTGAATGATGAAAATTAGTCGTACGTAATGAATTAAAGACTATGTTGAAGTAAAGATATGAGAGTCTTATGATATTTCTGCAAGAGTTGGACTTTGCATTCAGAAATGGGATCCAACATTAAAGTAATAAGTTTGTTTTGATGTTTGATTGTCATGGGCACGTCACCCTTGTGGGATGATGCCTAATAAGGGTTTTTGGAAATAACCCTATCGGATAATACGCTCAAGTCTTATGATATTCTTAATAGGTTGGGTTTCAGAATCGGTGTCCAACAATAGTTCCTCAGTAATGGTTCCAAATTTTGATTGGATTGTCAAAGCCCCCAAAATTAATTTAGATTCTTTAACTTCTTATAATAGTGGTGAAAATAGGTTGAATCCCAAGAAAACTAAATACTAGTTTCGTAATTTCAAATAATAACATAAAATGGGAGATTTTGGATTAATTAATTAACTAAAATTAATAAGGAATCAAAATAAATCAACTGATTATAAAAGTGAGAAACTCAAGAATACTTATAGGATAGCTACTATAAGTCTTAAATTTTTATAAATTAATTGATTCAAACCTAGCATCGAGACCAAAACTTACCATCAATTGACTGGTTATGATGGCATTTCATATCAATTAAATGATAGTAATAAGCTTAATAAAAAGACTAATTCCTAAATTAAATAATCAAGATAGCTGCAACTATTCAACTTAGTTTTTTTTATTTATCATAAGTTAAATATGTAAATTCATAAATAACCTATTTGCTACTTGTACCATTCCTTTATGATAATTACGTATCATTGAATTCATGGATAGAAATAGAATAATCAACATTAAGTTAATTTGTTAGATTAATCAATATTAATAATTCATGAAATATCAGAACTAAAAATAAGAAATACTTAAATTAAAACATGAACAAAAGTTTAGAACAAAACCTCACAAGGTTACAACTAGAGTTTAAATCCCTTTGAATAAGAATAGTTGAGCTTAGCCACACATGGTTTTAGTTACAAAACCAAAAATAAAATAAAGATAAAGAATTGAGAGAAAAGTAAGAAGAAGAAGAACGATTTATTCTTTTGAGAGGTAGGAATGTCCCTTTTATAGTGGTTTCCTAATCCTATCCTATCTTGCAAATATGCTTATCTAAAACAAATCTCAATTCCTTCATGATAGGGATAGAAAGAAGTCTCCTACTTAAACTTCAACTCTTCAAGTAAATCTAACATTAGCCTTTATCTTCTCTTATCCATTTAACAATCTTTTCACTTTATCCAAAATTCATGATTATCACCAATAGTGTTGTAATTTGAAACAATCTCTACTTTTCATCTCCTAAAATAAAATAAACATTAATTTTTCTATTTAAGTAATAAAATATATACAAAAAAGGAGATAATATCAATTAATATATCAAGATAACATTTTATCAGTGTATAACCTAAAATCACCAAAACTCATGAGATTGCACAGGCTGAGAGACTTACACGTCCATAGACACGACCATGTATCCCCTCTTTGCTTCAAATATTTTATATGCTACATTTTCATTTGAATTTTTTTTTGTTTGATCCATGAAGGCAATTATAACCTATAAATGCACTTTGAACGAACTAAGTACCAAATATACAGTAAAAGTAAAAGTATAAAATATCAAGCATAAATACATCAAATATGAAGTATAGATATAGTAAACTACGCATCTATCAGGTATGATTTCATATTTTAAGATTCATGTTTTTCAAGTTATTTAATTATTGTGATTTAATCAAAAATTGTAAAATTTTATTTTTCCACTACGCTTATGATTGGGTTATATTTATTTTCCCAGTAGGAACATGATAGTCTTTTTTTTCATATTTGTTTCATTTTATTTCTCATTTTCACAACTTCGTTCATATTATCTCTATAATTACGTATGATATCCTCAAACAATGTACTTTATGGTCTATTAGTGATAACCTTCGTCAATTAATCGATTTTGAATTTTGAGATATTTCATCAAAACATCATGATTTTAGAATCAAGAAATAATCAATTGCATAAAATTTCTTATCATTTTTAAATTCGAATGCTTCTCTTTTTGCACAGGTTATAAAAATCCTAACAAGGATGTTTTGAGCTTGTTGATTGCTTTATGAAAAATTTATAAGATTTCTTCGCCTACAATTATACATCTTATTGTAGGGATTCTTTTATTTATAGAAACTTCCTATAAAATCAACTTGCTTCATTTTTTCTTCTATAGGATTTTCAGCTTATCATTCCATATTTTGGTTCCCTCCCTTATAAAATTCACAGTTGATAATTTAAATTGTGTTTGATGGTGAGTTTATGTCATTTAATTTTCTTGTCTTTACCTTCATTCGAGTCGTCAAAGTAGTCATAGAATCCACATTATCAATTCCTAATGATCTGTTCAGTCTAACCTTTTCTAGTTGTCACAAACAATTGTACATTGTCATCTCTTCTATTAACTAGTAAGACAAAGTCTTGGTAGTGGAATAAAGAAGTACAAGAAAAGGTGAAGATCAAAAAGGTTATATATAAAGCTCTAATGGATAATATCATAGATGTAGAGAGGGTAGTTAAGAGAGAAAGTTACAATTTGGCAAAGAAAGAGGCGAAGAAGCTAGTCTCATAAGCAAAAGTAGAGCTTACGAGATATTATATCAATTATTAAAAACTAATGAGAGAGAAAAATGATATATTTTAAGTTTGAGATAGCTAAGGAACGGAAAGTAAAAGACTTGGATCAAATTTGTTGTATAGAGGATGAAGCAGGACGGTGCTCATGGTTGAAAAGGACATCAAAAGAAGATGGTAGAGATACTTTGATAGCCTTTCTAATGAAGGCGAAGATGATAACACCTTCTTAGGAGATCTTAGCACTTTTAAGAAATATTGTCACTTCACTTTTTTTCGACATATTATAAAAGAAGTAATTAAAGGGGCATTGGGGGAGATAAAGAGTGGATAGGCAGAAGGACCTGATGAACTAACCATATAGGTATGGAATAATTTAGGAGAAGAGGGTCTTACTTGGCTAGTCAAACTTTTTTAATGTGATCTTTAAGTTGCCAAAATGTTGGACAAATGGAGAATTAGTACACTAATTACTCTATAGAAGAACAAAGAGAATATCCAAATTTGTAACAAAAATAGAGGCATCAAACTATTTAGTCACACCATGAAGTTATAAGAGAGGGTGATTGAGAAGAGGATGAGAAATGATGCACCTATTATAGAGAACCAATTTAGTTTCATGCTATGAAGGTCTATGATATAAGCTATACATCTCCTTAGAAGATTAATAGAATATCATAGGAAAAAACAATGGGACCTAAACATAGTTTGTATTAACTTAGAAACGACTTATGATAGGGTACCTAAGGAAGTCACATGGAGATATTTAGAAGTTAAGAAAATTCTCATGACCTCTACATCAATTATTAGGGATATGTATGAAGGTGTTAAAACTAGAGTAAGGATAAGGCTCCATCAAGGATCTTCATTAAGCCCTTTCCTGTTTATGGTTGTGATGGATGAGCTCACCAAAAAATTCAAAAGGATGTGCCTTGGTGTATGTTGTTTACTGATGATATTGTTTTATTAGATAAGACAAAAGAAGATGTCAATGTCATGCTAAAGCTTTGGAGGGATACTTTATAGTCGAAACGCTTTAAATTAAGTAGGACTAAGACTAAGTACTTAGAATTTAACTTTTCAGGCCATATGGTGGCATCTATTGTAGAGATAAAGATTAGTTCATAAGTTATACAATAGAAAGATTGTTTTGAGTACCTTGGATCTATCATCTAAAGCAATGGCGAGATCCATGAAGATATAATTTATCATATCAAATCAAGGGGACTTAAATGGATGGGTGCATTAAGAGTTTTACGCGACAAGAAAATAGCAATCAAGGTAAAGGTAAATTTTTCTATTTGGCAATTAGGCCAACAATACGCTATGTTCTTTTCAAACAAAAACAAAAACTTGTTCGGCTGATAATATTAACATAATTATAGTTTTATTACTAAACAATAATTAAATATTAAATGAAACATACAAATAAATTAATTTTATGGATTAATTAAATAAATAATTTTATTTTATTCTTTTAAATAATATTTATTAGTAGCTTTTAGTAAAAGATTTACTATATTTTATTAAAGTAAATAATTTAATTAAAAAATTATTTATAAACTAATAGTTATATGTTAATTATTAAAACTAACTTAATTTAAAATATGTTTATTTTAAGATATTTAAAACTTAAATGTCTATTTATTAAATAATTTTTAACTCAAAATATTTTTATTTTTAAAAAATTTAAAGTAATTATAAAAATAAACATAAGTTTAATAATTAAATTATAATAACCATAATTATTAATAGTAATTAATATTAAATACTGAAATAATATATTTAATTGATGGTAATTATATTAAGAAAAAATGAAAATTAAAAAAAAATAGTTTTCATAAATTATGAAAATTGGAAAAAAAACCAAAATTAAAAATATAAACTAAAAACTCAATCAAGCAATTCTTTTCTTCTGAATTTGATAGCAAGATTAAAAAAAACTAAATAAGAAACAAACATGCTTGATACCAATGCAATTTATTAAGAATTCAATAATATATCATTGCTTAGCTAAGTACCTCCCCTTTCCCTTTTGATTTCATGAATTAATTAACCTATAACTGATATATTTAATTGGATTTGAAAGAACTTTTATACAATAAAACTTAACTCTTTTGAGCTACAGTTATCTAGGGGTGTTCATGGTAGGGTAACCTGACCTGTTCGTAGATAACCTGAACCTGAACCTAAATGTCAGGTTTGGCAATTTCATGAACCTGAAATTGAACCTAAAAAACCTATAGGATCGGTTAACCTATTTTCAAATTCGGTTCTCAAGGTAACCAGAACCTATTCATATCAATATATATGACAAAAAATTCTAAAAATAATTGATGAAAACAAATACAAATTATTCATAAAAGTATCCATATAAAATCCATCAAAAATTAATCCAAAAACCCAAGCAAAGTAAAAATAAGCCAAACAATGTCTTATAAAATATCCATACTATAAAAAGATAAATTATTCAACAATTATTTTTCGAATAGAATGGTAGGGTGGTAGTTTGAGAGATGAGAGGTTGATAAGTGACTATAGGATGAAAAATTGAATGAATTTGTTTTTAAAACGAATAGAATGACCTTTAATTTTTCTTTATTTTCATCGAGGAAAAAACTTTTCAACTTCAATGGCTGATATTTGATAAAAGATTAATTATGATTCAAGCGGTCTTAGCCATAAACTTACATGGTTTGTATTAAGATCAAGATCGTTGGATTAAATTACCTTTTTTTAGAAGAACTGAATTTACAAGTGATCTTAGCAATTTTACCAATTATTTATATAAGAACAAACTACATTGCCATATAAATGATTCATATAAGAACAAATTACATTGCTATTCACAATTTAAATATTAAAATGATTGCTATTCATTATATTAAAAAAAATTGAACACAAAACCTTATGTAAGGTTTTTATGGTAATGTCTCGTTTCTTAATAAACTTTCAATTAAGCTCTCTATTACTTTCCAATCAGAAGTGTTTAGATAAATAAAATTATGTTTATATTTGTACAAAACAATATTATTATATGCTTATTATTTATTAGCAACTATATTATATATTTTTAAGAATTAGTATTACTTGTTTGTTTAATGTTTATAATATCTCATAAATATCAAAACTAATATATGTGTTTTTAAAAACTAAAATTGTAGGATTTCTTAATATATGTGTTTTATATTTATTAATTTCTTTAATTAATTTATAAATGATTATATTATTTTAGTCAATAAAATTTTCTATTAATAGTTTAATACTTCGATCAATAACTTTGACATATATTAATTACTATTTGAAGTAGAAGGATTAAATGTTATGTATTAGTTGTTACTCATAATAGCAATGTTCAAAATTAATGTTTAATAATATAGAATTAAAGTAGCTTTTTTCTTTTTTTTTTTAACTCAAGAATTAATATAGTAAATACTATTGAATTTATTATTATTAATATCCTCTTAAATTATATCTAAATATAATTTAAAATTTTTGGATGTTTCAAGTTTAGGTTTAAACCTAGAACTGTAAGTTAGAAACTTGAACCTGATTTTTCGGTTCGGTTTAAACCGAATCTAAACTCAAGTTCGATTGCTCTTATTTACAGATTAGGTTCATGTGGTTAAGGTTCGGTTCACATGTTCGCAAATTATTTAATAAAGAGACTTTTTCTAATAGAACTACATGTAATGCTTCGTGATGACACTAAATTTTTAAATAAATATTTAATAAAAAGTTTCATTTTAGTATTTTCAATTTCATAATTGTTTTATAAATTTAAAATGAAAATTTACATTTTAAAAATAGGACTTTTAAATATTTTATCTTATTTTCAAGTATTGACAATTAATTAAACTAAAAGTTAAATAAAAAAGGTGAACCATAAAAAGATTAGAAAATTTTTATAGTATTTATTTATAAACTTTATATTAATTGTATCAGAGTTTATGATTCATCTATTATATTAAATTTATTATTTAATTTTAAGTTGTTTAATTATTAAGTGTTTTAACTAAAATGTATCACTTATATTTAATTAAATACATTACAAATTTTATTTAAAGATAGAAGATTTTCTCATTATAAAAAAACCCAATATATTATATATAATTTGTTATTTGATTTTATATAGATAATCACAATTAATATTTAAATTTGCTAAACACACCCCCTTCCCATATCATCGGGAAAACGGGAAATGCCTATTCTTGCATAACATCCTAAGCAAATTCCAAATCTCCTTTATAAATTGCCCATCCTCTTCTTTTCCTAATAAAGCTTCGATCTTTTTCCCTTGAAAATTGAAAGTTGAAACCCTAAATAGGTCCCTCTTCATTAATACTTCCTTTTGTTTTCGTATCTCTCTCGATCTTCCCGGCTACTTTCTCTACTCGATCTGCGTTTAGGTTGTTCGATTCTCTTCTGAAGGTAATTTCTTCCTTTAAAGTAACCCGTCGCTATTTAGGGTTTTTGATTTGAGGTTCAAACTCAGATTTTTTTTTATATTGGTTTCACAATCCGGGGCATCGATTTACTTTTTACCTTCTTCGTAATTCTCAATCGGTATCTTTGAGTATTTTTTACTACGAGAGAGTAGATGAATAATCGGATCCCTAATTCCTTGATGCTTTGGTTTCCCCCGATTGTCTCAATTTTGTGTGAGAGGTGGAGACATATAAAAGGATCTAATTGCTTAGATGAGCGGTAGACTTTCAAATGGTGTGTATAATGTGATATGCTTTCAAAAGACGCTGATTTTATTTACTCTGAGCAGATTTACTTCTGCTTTGTGCTCAAGGTTCGAACTTCTCCGCAAATTCAATGGCTACTTCTGTGGATATGACTCTGGATGATATTATTAAGAAGAACAGAGAGAGGGGCAGAGGACGAGGTAGGGCTCGTCGAGGCCAGGGACCTGGTAGGTCCTTTGGCGCTGGAAGAATGCCCGGGAGGGTTCGTAAAGGTCCTCTGTCATTAAATGCTCGAGCATCACAATATTCGATTGCCAAGGCAAGCTCAAAACTGTTGATTGAGAACCTGATGTGCTTATCACTTGAGGATCTCTAACTATGCTTTAGAAATCAAAAGTACATGTAAAAATCGTGGGGAAGCTCATTTGGTCTTCAGCCACTAACAGGATTTCTGCCTATGGCATTAATATGATATCTCTGAGGACTTAGTTATACTTGAGGGATAGTTGGGCATTTATTCAGAGCTTTGCCCCAGATCTGGTCGCACTAAGTATACGCAGAAATTTAATGGGATCTGCACTAAGTAGATATGCTACTTGCATGCTATGGGGCTTTACCTGGAGGATGGGACTGTCCAAGTAGCATAATATAATGTCAGTTTACTGTTAAATCTACTTAACCCTACTATAGAGTAGCGTATGATGTTCTGCTTAATTAGAAGGGAAGTAAGATGGATCCTCTTGCTATTTGTGGGGTTTCTTTGGTTGCAAGATCTCAGTTTCTCTTCTAGTTTATGGTGTTATTGCAAAGGAGCTTCCTTCTCTTAACTTCAGAACGGGAGCTCTCATCTCTGTCAAAGCACCTGTTTTGACATGCAGTGGCTGAAGTCCTTTTACACCCATCTGTCATCAATTAGCTTAATTTCCTGAGACTTGGTGACATGGCCTTGCTAATCTGCAGAAACATTTGTGCTTTGGCAATTTTGCTGATCTAAGATTGATTTGCGAGAATGGTGATTTTGTTTACCGGTAATGAGCTGATGTGTTCTATTTGCTTTCATCAGTCTTCACGCAAAACCAGGAATTTACCTTGGCAACATGACTTGCTCGAAGATAGCATTAGAGCTGCAGGGATAACTGGAGTAGAAGTTGGCACCAAAGTATATATCTCTAATTTGGATTATGGTGTTAGCAATGAAGATATAAGGGTATGAATTGAGCCATATGTTTTGAGATTTGCTGATTTGTATGGTGGAGTTCTGAAGTAAAATTTTCTGGAATCAGGAGCTTTTTGCAGAGGTTGGTGAGGTCAAAAGATATGCTGTTCACTATGACAAAACTGGTCGTGCTAGTGTAAGTTCTATGGCTACACAAATGGCTTGCACTTGCATTACGTTTAATCTTACCTTAACTGAGCTTGAAATCATTTTATGACTAGATGTGACTTGTCTATGAAATGCATTGGGAGTTTGGAGCATGTAAAATGGTGAAGTACTGTAGTCTATGTGCAATATCTGTTATTAAAGAGCATATGCTATTACATAAGTTTCTGTTTTCTGCACTGATGTATGCGCTGCAGAATACGCTTGTTGACAGTGTTTAAGTTTGTGTAAGAGAATGTCAGTGCTTTAATCATTGATTAGTCTTAAAGTGGCTCAAGATATTAACGCTCCTACGACTGATCCTCTTTTTTTTCTTTCCGTTTTGCTTTTGGACGTTTTGGTATATCCTTTAATATATCTTATTATGTGATTTGATTGCAGGGTTCAGCTGAGGTTGTATACATTAGGAGAACTGACGCACTTGCAGCTCTTAAAAAGTATAACAATGTGCTTTTGGATGGAAAACCAATGAAAATTGAGATTATGGGTGCCTCAGAAATGCCTATTTCAACTCAAATGAATCTATCTGGAGTGACTGGAACAAGGAACAGGGCAGTTGTTAGGAGGTATGTAGTTCATACTATCTTCTTGCTTTTCTTCTGTTAAGTTGACAACTGCTGAGTGTAGTTTTATGTCATCCTCAAAGTCTGATTTGTGGGATAAAGTTTATCTGATACATGGAACTTTTTGAAATCAAATTCCTAGTTGGTTATATGAAATGCCTATTAGCACCTTGTGGGTAATTGGGTTGTATAGACCCAGTTTTACCTTAGAGTGGGATAGATGAAAATGATCTTCTCTACTTAGTTGCTTTGGTGCTTTAATAAATATTTGATGCTTTGGTGCTTTAATAAATATTTGATTAATTTATGCTTGAAGTGCCACTTTGAGCCTGGATGAATTCGTTTTACCAGTATAATTGTGTCCAATTAGTTGTATTGGCCTCTATTTTTTAATACGTTGTCTATATGGTATCTTTGTACCGGTTATTTCATTTTCCTTAAAGAAAATGTGCCATCTTTCTTTATTGCGGAGATGCTTTCTCTAGAAGGTGCAATCACATTGTAGCAGTAACCGTAGACCTTTTGTCAAAAGCTTGTTTTCTTGATTTTTTAAAAGATTTCTTTTCAGAAATTGTTTGACGCCTGGATTTATGCAGTTTTGGAGCTGGTCGTGGTAGAGGACTTGCTGCTTCTAACCGTGGTTCTGGGTAAGATTTATTACACTTGTTGAATTTGTTACACTGACTGTTGAATGCTTTAAGTTTAATAATTTTTTGATCATGGGAAACATTATACTTTCTGGATTCAACCGTGATTAACAATTTAATTCCCATATTATTTTCCCCTTTTAAAAAGGCTTTTATGTTGGATTCATTATCTTGGTCTCGCCTAGCATTGTCAAATTTTACATAATCATGGTTTCTTTGCCCGCTGGTGGACATTAGATATTTTAGTCAAAACCGTGGTCGGGGGATGAGGAATGCTACTAGAGGTGGTGCTCGTGGTCGAGGCCAAGGCCGTGGCCGTGGCAGAGGTCGTGGTGGGCCTGGGCGTGGTCTTGGTCGTGGTCGTGGGAGAAAGCAACTTATTGCAACGTCGGCTGATGAGCTTGACAAAGAATTGGAAAATTATCATGCTGAAGCGATGCAGACCTAATCATATCTAAAAGGTCAATAGATTAGCATCACTTAGTGATAAGTAAATTTGCATCAGGACTTCTGACGATGCAGTGGTCGTAGTTATGAAATGAAGCTGTAAAATTGACAATGACTGGGTTACTTAGTGTTTATATTCTCTCGTCATGTTTGATACTCCTTTTGAATTAGACGTGGAAAAGGTGTGTTGTAAATGAGGTTTGAGTCCTTTTTGGGGCTCGTTTGTGTCTAGTTCCGGTGGTGACCTGATTTTATCCTATTACTGTTCATGTTTATGAAATGATTCTTCGAAGTTGGTTTTATTTTTACTTCCACCTATGTTAAGTGTGAGCTCTCCACTCATAAGCAACTTCCAAATAAATCAAGCTAGAAATAACGGTCATTCCACAACCAGAAGCTGCATGGATAATTGTATCATCAAAACGCCTATAAATCCTCTTTCTTCTGTAACAAGAACTGCTGTTTCACTGCCATCCAAATTGAATGATTGAATTAAAAGATTAATTTTTAAAATAAAATATTAAAGAAACGTAATATGATTGTCTCCAACGCTAATAAGGAAACACAAATAACAGTTACTAGTGACGCTAGTTTAAGATACAAAACCAAATATTTGTCCTTGTTTGCATGGAACAATTTAAGGCTTGTGGATTATACCAGTTAAGTACCTAATTAAGTGATATATTGTACTGTGTCTTCATAATTGTTAAGGGACGAACTTCATTATCTTGTCATGGTGGTGATATTTGGTAATGAGGAGCCTTACCCATCATGAATCGTTCAGTGCTTTGTCCCAAGAGTCAATCTTTTGTTTATAGAGAATTGTCTACAAAATTAGACAAATACTTCAACCTCCGCAATTATAGGTTATTAAATACAATAGTGTAGAGAGCAACATAAGATGCAAACATTTGGCCAACTCCTGCAGGCTATAATAATCCCATTAAGTAAGCCACAGACTCCTCTTATTTTAAGCATTAAAAATGTGATACATGCAGCAAATAGGATAATTGGTTACTATTTTTATATTTAAAAACACTCTTAATTAACAGAATTTGATACACTTAATTATTCTTCTTCAACTACTTGCTCAAAATGATGATATCCTTACTCTTTATTGTTCCTAATCACAATGGCTAAGCTACTTTCTTCAGTTACTAATAACAGAAATTCATCGTTAACCAAAAATAGCATTAACCTATGACCAACATGTCTAAATTTGCACTGCTGTACCTGAAATAGCTTGTAAAGCTATATTTTGTTATGGCAAATGCAACCATACGGAGGAGGGGGACAGAAATAGGGCAAGGAGAGCAAAGGGCAGAAGTTAGTTAATCATTTGATGTGTCTTCCACGGGATTTCTTGTCACCTTTGACCTCAGCCACTCGTTTCTTCAACAAACCTTAAACCATAGCCCACCCAAATAGCCAGTTTTTATTACCTTGTTATGCACCGACATTCTCTTTGTTCTATTTTACCTATATCAAACATGCACCCCACGTTGCTTCAGCTATAGCTAGAGACTAGTAGTACCAAAAACCTGATCTTGCCTTCGTCATCAACTCTAATTCTCTGCAATATTTATGATAAAAGAGATTTGCTTTTCTCTTTACCTTCAATTTGGAAGCCTCTCATTCTGGTGAATAAAGGGTTCACCTCTTTCCTTGAATATTTCTGATATTTCACCAGCTTCTATAGGACAGTTGGGTGCGGGATTTCTGATAGATATTTCCTTCCTTCTTTGAGGAAGAAGGAAAGAAGTAAACGAAGAGAAAAGAGGAGTTAAGTTCATAATGGTACGAGCATTACAACGTGAAGGGAGCATTCAGGCGACAAAATCTTTCAGTCGGAAAAGAATGTATGATATTACAGGTAAACAAGCTACAGTTGAGAGCGGGAACGACCCAGAAGGTGGTGAGGATCATGTTTTCAAGTCAAGAAGTTATGTTTCGAGGGCTGTCGTTAGTGATCGTGAAAGGTGTCAAATTCCACGTCCTGAGGTTGCTGAAACCAAAACACTTGGTGGTCGAGAAAAGAGTGCTCCCTCAGGTAAGCTCTCCATTTGTTACTATCTTCATGTGAATGGGTTCAGATTCTGTCAAATGGAAAAGAGAAGATGAGAATTTTGATCCTTTATGCAGATATGGACATGATGAAGGAAAAGTTTGCCAAACTGCTTTTGGGTGAGGATATGTCTGGAGGTGGAAAGGGTGTTTCTTCAGCTTTGGCCTTGTCAAATGCTATTACGAACCTTGCCGGTAATGTTTTCGTGTTCACACCAGTTTAATTTGTACAAAGTTTGTTTGGGTGATCACGAGGAGGGGAGTTTGAATAAGGATTTGTAAGATTTATTTAGTGAACCACCGATTCCAAAATGCATCTACAAGTAATCTCTAATGTCTCTTGTTTAGTATTCATCAATGGTAGCTTCATTTCTTTTCTCATATGATCAGGGAATAAAAACAGGGAGGTCAGTTCATAAAAACAGAAATATGATAGAATGCTAATATCTTTTTCCCCTGATTGGTGTTTATGTGATGCAGCATCGGTTTTTGGTGAACAAAAGAGATTGGAGCCCATGAATAGAGAGACGAGAGCAAGGTGGATAAGAGAGATCGATTGGCTTCTTTCGGTTACTGATCATATAGTGGAACTTGTCCCTTCTCAGCAATCCAAAGATGGAATCAGTATGGAGGTAAGAAGTGAGCATAGTAATTCAGTCACAGGAATTGTTAGTTTGTATATCCCACACCCTGATGTATTTGTCCGATTGGTGATAGATCATGACGACGCAGCAAAGAAGCGATCTCCTTATGAACATCCCAGCTTTGAGAAAGCTAGACACCATTCTTATTGTAAGTTAACTGGATTATTGTTCCTTGTCTTTTCGGAGAGATGCATTTCTACATGAACTTGGACGGTTCCCTTAGTGTCTATAAAAATCTGTTACACAGGATGTTCTAGACAATTTTGTAAACCAAAATGAGTTCTGGTATGTGTCCAAGGACAGCAACGATTCACAGCAAGGGACTCCACCAAGAAATGATGACAAATGGTGGATTCCTACAGCTAAGGTGCCCCCTGGTGGACTATCAGAGGCGACAAGAAGATGGCTGCAATTTCAGAAGGATTCAGTGAATCAAGTTCTTAAAGCAGCCATGGCTATAAACGCTCAAGTGCTATCAGAAATGGAGGTCCCTGAAAACTATATCGAATCACTTCCCAAGGTCTGAAACTGAAAATTTAACTCATTTCCAAGTTTTAAAGTCTCCACGCCTCCGTTCCAACTAACTTGTCCCGTTTCTTTTGTTCTGGTAGAATGGAAGAGCAAGCCTTGGAGATTCACTATACAAGAGCATAACAGTAGAATACTTTGACCCAGAGCAATTCCTGTCAACCCTGGATTTGTCATCAGAGCACAATGTTCTTGACCTCAAAAACAGGATTGAGGCCTCCATAGTGATTTGGAAGAGGAAGATGAACCAAAAGGATGGAAAATCATCGTGGGGTTCAGGAGTTAGTTTAGAGAAAAGAGAACTCTTTGAAGAGAGAGCAGAAACCATCTTACTACTACTCAAACAAAGGTTCCCAGGACTTCCACAATCTGCATTGGACATAAGCAAGATTCAGTACAACAAGGTAACAAAAATGTTGCACTATTCAATAGCATCCCTTCTCTTTCCCCAGTTAGCAGCAACTAACACAGAGTATATGTTTCACACAGGATGTTGGACAGGCTGTTCTTGAGAGTTATTCAAGAATAATAGAAAGCTTGGCATACACAATACTGTCAAGGATTGAGGATGTCGTGTATGCAGACTCTATCGTTCAAAGTCCACCATCAGAATCTGACAAGAAGCTGGAAGACGAGACGGGGAAGGTGATTTCTTCAGAGACACCAACATCAATGACGCTATCAGATTTCATGGGATGGAATATGGAGCAAAAAGAGGCTAAGAAAAGCAACTCCATAGGCAGTGGAGAGGGCAACTGCAAAGGTGAATATGACAAGGTTGGTGTCAAACCTATTAATACTACCCCAAAGAAATCCTCATACTTGGAGAAGCTTGAGATCTTGAGTGGGCTAAGGAGCCCAACAGCAGGACACTAACATCAAATGTCGCAGAGAAATGGAAAAGAAAAACATGAGAAGGAGAAAGGGGCCAAAAGGGTAAAAGAATTGAATCGTTAACATACACAAATGCAGTTAGGGAATTCAAATTAACCTTCACGAAATGTAGATAGTGTAGCAACTTCAGCATATAACCATGTAACCACATGCATTTGAAATGTGCTTTATGGAATTCATGATATGCCTCGAGTTCTTGCATTACAGCTTCTTATTTAAGTTTTTCCACTTTTAATTGTTAGAAGAGATAAGAGTAAAACTAGCTTACCGTTTTACCGTTTTCTAGCTAGCTGCATCATATCTGAACTTCTTCTGTGGCAACAACAAATCATCCTCCAGAATATGAAATCTGGAGTACGATTGTTGATTAAGATCAGTAAGTTGGTTACGAACAAATATACAACGGAAGCATTGTATACATCTCAACTTCAGTGAAACGGAGCATAGAAAGGTTAATCACAAGCAGATAGCATTTTAGTTCAACATCTAAGACAAACAAAACACTAATCAAATGAGTTTTAAGGCAACCTGTTTACTGTCTAACCCATTGAAAGTAAACATTCCAATCTGCTTGATGATGTGACTCCAGTCACCTGGAGTGCCTAAGACAAGGAAAGGAGCATTCAGATTAA
The DNA here is from genome assembly GCA_027564335.1 of Erythroxylum williamsii. Lineage (NCBI taxonomy): Eukaryota > Viridiplantae > Streptophyta > Magnoliopsida > Malpighiales > Erythroxylaceae > Erythroxylum > Erythroxylum williamsii. The sequence continues at coordinate 4,669,743 of JANITW010000008.1, read as the reverse complement.
CCTCTCGGTAAATCCTCTAACTGGCACATCATGTATATAAACCAAGTAATTGATTAAGTACTTATCACTAGGAATCTTTCAATCTTTAGCACAAAGAACAATTGATCATCACGTGAGTGATAACCCTAGTGGTGGGTTAAGTGTTTGGAGCCACGGAACCCCTAACAGCTCATACCCCATAACATCTACTGATACAGTCTCATTTTCTAATTACCTTGGCCTCTGTTTTCCAACAATGCTCCTATTACCTGCTAAGCACTGTCAAAGAAAGGTAGCAAGCCTTTTGATCTTCTCAACTGTCTGATCTGCTCCTACAGAATTGGACATATATGCATAATCTGGCAAGCTAATGAGATCAAACGACGGACATCACACTCACAAAATATGTTTGTTTATATTGACAAATGAATAGGAGAACTTAAGAAGAAGAGGAAGGTAGTTACCTCGAGATTGGGATCTTCAGGACCTCGCATAACATTGACAAAAACAGAATCGAGAGTCCATAATAAAGCTTTGGTTTTGAAAAGGAAAATTGATCGTGCACGTAAAGGTTAACTCTCCTGCTCTCGCCTACCATTGTTTTGTGCTCTTACGGCATTGTTTCTTTTTTTTGAATTCTAATTACTTTTCTCTAATTTTTCTTTTTATTCCCATTTCCTTTTCCTTTCCCAATCAATCAACTAACCTAACCTAAGCTTTATCTCCTGAAATTGTGTCTCGGTGAATGCATGAGACGTTAGGCTAAAAGCAATTATCTCCTGAACCTGTCGTTAAGCCAATGCATATCATTAGTCATGTTCACAAAAAGATTTTATTCACGATTCTGAGTGTGGACATGGACACTCGTAGAAAGTAGCAAAGAGCTAAATAAGAAAACCAAAAAGGCATATCAAGCTCTACGAGGAGCTATGATTCGTCCCAGTATCTAAGATATCTAATATCAGAACAAACGAAAATGTCAACTTGAACTCCAAGCTCTCCTCCATTTTCCTTGCAGACAATGAACCGAGATACCTTGTAAAATATTATGTATTGTATACTGTAGCTAGTAGATGTACATAAGTTGTTTTGTCCTTTTTGTACAGTTAGTGTTGTCGTTTTTCCTTACATACACTGATGGTATAAATACCATCGTTTTTTCTGTAACCTTGACACGTGAAGTATCAGTGATAATAAAATCACTTTTACCCAAAACTTAAATCCCTAGATTTGTTCATGGTATCAGAGCTTTCTAGGTAGATCGTCGAAGCTCGACATGGTCGACGGTGTTGATGCGCGTTCGTCCTTCGGAAGTGTCGCTGGAGAGGAGACTCCGTTGTTTCTACAGACTTCGGATCATCCGGGGATGGTACTCGTCACAACTCCATTGAATGGGAACAATTACCTATCATGGAGTCGTGCGATGCGGATTGCTTTGGGGGCGAAATTGAAGCTTGATTTTGTCACCGGCAAATATGTGAAACCGAAGGAAGATTCGCCAGATTATGATCGATGGTGTCGGGTGGATTTTATGGTGACGTCGTGGTTGTTGAATGCCATTTCCAAAGATATTGTTGAATCCTTCTTGTATGCAAGCTCAGCTACGGATTTATGGAGGGATCTTGAGAGGCGATATGGAGAGTGCAACGGACCATTGCTTTATCAACTCAAGCGGGAGATCAGTTCCATTTCGCAAGGGGATTTGTCCATCTCCAGGTACTTTACTAAATTGAAGCGGCTGTGGGATGAGTTGAATTGTTTGGCTCCTATTCCGCAATGTTCATGTGGAGCCTTACAACAGTGTTCGTGTGGGTCAATTAGGCAGTTGATTGAATTTGGGGATAATGATAGATTAGTTCAGTTTCTGATGGGTTTGAATGAAGATTATGATGCTATTAGAAGTCAGATTTTGGTGATGGATCCTTTACCTCATGTGGATAGGGCATATTCGATGATAATTAGGGTTGAAAAACAGAGGGAGGTGAATGTGTCTTTTTCTGATAATATCAACAGTGCTATGTTGGTGCGTGGGTCAAGTGGGAACAGTGGGAGAGGAGCTGGTAGAGGTGGTACTAAGAAGCAAGTTAATAAGGATGACATGTTTTGTGATTTTTGCAAAATGAGAAGACACTCACGGGACACTTGTTTCAAAATACATGGGTATCCGGATTGGTATAAAAATTCCAAAGATAAAAGGGGAGGAGAAATAAATAAGGACTTTGTGAATATGACAGTAAGTGATTCACCTCTGGATCATTCAGTGGAGCAAGGTATAAAAGAACCAATTTGGAAGCAAGATATGGCAGCAATGATTCAACAAGGGATTATGACTTTTATGCAAAACCAAGGAAAGCAGATGCAATTTAAGGACAAGGGAGGAGATGTCAGTAACTTTGCTCACTTCAATGACTTTGCAGGTAGCATTCTTAATCATTCATTTAGTTCAGTTAATTCAATTGAATATGGTTCTTGGATAATAGACACAGGTGCATCCAATCATATGTGTCATGATGTGAACTTGTTTGAAAATCCTAAACCTGTGATTAAATACACTCCTGTTCACCTACCAGATGGCACTATTAAAACAGTAGATTTCATAGGAAATGTTGTTCTTGGTGACCAGCTTTCTTTGTCATCTGTTTTACTCATACCTTCTTTTAAATTCAATTTGCTTTCAGTGAACAAGTTAGCTTGCCAATCTTCTGCAAAATTCACTTTCTATGATACATTTTGTGTTCTGCAGGACCTTGTGACTGATGAGGTCTTAGCAGTTGGGAAGGTGATTGCTGGCCTTTATATTCTTGATAGGTCTTCTTTTCATCAAGATACTATCTTGTCTTGTATTACTCACTTAGGAAATAAGAAACATAAATCCATACACTGTCATAGTGCTGTTACTAATGTTTTTTGGCATCAAAGATTGGGCCATCCTTCTTCTAATGTACTGAAACAAATGCAACAGTTTTTCAATAATGTTGGTTTTTCTGATCAACCATGTGATGTTTGTCACCTTTCCAAACAAACTCGACTTCCTTTTCCTAGGAGCATTATTAGTACGGTTGCATGTTTTGACCTATTACATTTGGATCTTTGGGGTCCTTATAAGCATGGATCAATTAGTGGCGCACATTACATTCTCACCATAGTGGATGATTTTTCTAGAACAACCTGGACTTACCTTCTTAAACATAAAACTCAGACCTCAATTTTTTTGGCCCAGTTTATTCAACATATTCGAACCCAATTCGATGGTACTATTAAGGCTATCCGAACTGACAATGGCACAGAATTTTTGAGTCATGCTTGTCAGGAAATCTTTCACAAATATGGTATCCTTCATCAGAAAACTTCCCCTTATACACCACAACAAAATGGGGTTGTTGAGCAGAAACATAGGCATTTGTTGCAAACTGCTAGGGCACTTATGTTTCAGTCTCATTTACCAAAACATTTTTGGGGGGATTCAATTTTGACTGCTACCTATCTTATCAATAGGCTTCCCACTCCTGTTCTAAATTGGAAATCACCGTATACAGTTCTTTTCCATAAGGAACCTGATTATGCTTTTTTGAGGACATTTGGTTGTTTATGCTATGCTTCTAATACTTTACCTCATAAAGACAAATTTGCTCCTAGGGCTTTCAAGTCAGTTTTTATTGGTTATTCTTCAGGTCAAAAGGCCTACAAACTCTATGATTTGCAAAACCATCATGTTTTTGTTTCTAGAGATGTTGTTTTTTATGAAAACATTTTTCCTTTTCAATATGTTTCTTCGGTTCAAAATCCCATTCCCTTGCCCAATCCTACTGATTTACCATCTGCTTTGTTTCAAGAACCTTCTTCTGTTGAGAATATGGTTATGCCCTCTTCGGATTCTTTGGATTCCTCTAATTCTCCCATTCCATGCTCCACTGAGTTAGCACAAAGTACAGCTCCTATTCGTAGGAGTGCTCGTGTGTAACATCCCGTTACTGTTAGCAAGGGTATTTTGATAAATTGGGACAGACTGATAGGGTTTCACTGCATTTACTGACTAAGTATGTTACTGGCCTCTAATCATAGAGGAACG
>JANITW010000008.1:4618103-4634900 GCA_027564335.1 Erythroxylum williamsii | reverse complement strand
TACATGTAATTTTTATAATATTTATAAACTCATCTTTATATTTATAGATATATATATATTTTATATCATTTAAAATTATATAATAATTAATATATTATATTTTTTGTACCTTACGAAAACGCTAATCGCATGAAAGTGATGGGTTAGTGGCAACCTTTTCTAGGCATATCTCTTATATATTGGTGTCCTGGCTATTAAGCTCCATTTAAAGTATAGCAAATAGATATACCATAAACACGAAGGTAAAGAAGAAGAGCTAAATAAAAGTCATGGCAAAACCACACGTCACCTTGGAGGTTGGCTACGACGGCGTCGCCGTTATCACCATCTCGAACCCTCCCGTCAACGCCTTGGCTCTTCCAGGTATCTCTTTCTGCGGTTTGATTAATGATGGTGATGTCATGTTGCCTATCTTTGGTTGGCCGTTGATTGAGGTTGCGGTGGCTTTTTGTTTTTGGTGCAGTTATCGCCGGACTCAAGGAGAAGTTCGACGAAGCTGCAAGGAGAGATGACGTCAAAGCTATCGTTTTAACTGGTCCGTATTGAGCTTTTCTTCTTTTCTTTTTTCTTCCTTTGGTTGTTTTATGGTGAAGAAATGGGTTGATTCGTTGGTTGATTTGATTTTGGTTGTGATTTTGAAGGCAAGGGTGGGAAATTTTCTGGCGGCTTCGACATCAATGTGTTCCAGAAGGTTCATGAGACTGGTATGAGCTGCAGAGCATGTATGCAAGCTTGTCAGATTGTAACTTTGACTGTTTGGACTCTCATTTCTTTGTTATTGTTATTTTGGCAGGTGATGCCTCACTTATGCCTGATGTGTCCGTTGAGCTTGTGGTCAACACTATTGAGGGTACGTATCTGCTTATTTGATGATAGTCTTCGGCATAAAAGTGTGCTACTGGGATTGGGAATTTGACTCGGTGAGATTTTATATTTCTTTTTAAGTTGATGGTTTGTGACTTTGGCTACTACAGATTGTAGAAAGCCTGTTGTTGCTGCCGTGGAAGGATTAGCGCTTGGAGGCGGCTTGGAACTTGCATTGGTTCGTGGCTTTTGTGGAATCTGTTTTTGTTTATTGTATTCAGTGTCTTTGGAGATCTAGTAATCGAGGTTTGAGCTCTTACAGGGGTGCCATGCTCGCATTGCTGCACCAAAAACTCAACTTGGCTTGCCTGAATTGACGCTTGGAGTTATTCCTGGTTTTGGGGGTAGGCCTGCTCTCTATGAGTTGTTGCATTCAGCTGTTAAATTATGGATATGTGTTTTTATGAATTTAAATTTTGACATTTCAAGGAACTCAACGTCTTCCCAGGCTTGCAGGGTTGTCAAAGGCCATTGAAATGATGCTGGTAAATCTTCTTTCCATTTTATGGATAAATATTTTGTACTTGAATTCTGTCTCCTATTATGGTAGTACGCCATGACATGCAAGTAAAGGGAATGTGGGAAGAAGAGTGATAATTTAGAAATGGCTTAGGTATTCCTTTGTCGAAGATAGTATTTGGCAGTCAAAGTTAAAGGAGAATTGCATCTTGGAAAAGGAAAACATGTAATAACATTTTCCCCTGTTAACTTTTTCTGTTGGAATTAATGAACCACAGGGGTGGTTTCACTTCCTGTAGTTGCTAGACTGTGTGACTCAGCATGTATCCTTCATGTTATGAACCTGCTTGAGGATCTTGTTCTTCGTTATAAATTGTCATTGTTAACTCTCCTTTTCTGTTAATACTTAAGATCATGTTTAATTTAACGTGTTCAATGCTCTTCGAGATATGATTGCCTAATGAAGACTAAGTTGCTTGCAGTCTTCCAAACCAATAACATCCGAAGAAGGGAAGACACTAGGTTTAGTTGATTCTCTTGTGCCTTCTCAAGAGCTGCTGAATGTGTCTCGCCAATGGGCTTTAGACATTGCAGACAGGCGCAAACCATGGATCCGTACTCTTCACAGGACTGATAAGATTGGTTCCCTATCTGAAGCACGTGAAGTACTGAAAGCTGCAAGGCAACAAGCAAAGAGGACTGCTCCAAACTTGCCTCAGCATCATGCATGCCTGGATGTAATTGAAGAAGGAATAGTTCATGGAGGATACAGTGGTGTTCTGAAGGTACCTTTGGGTTTAATTTGTTCTGTTCGGTCCTAAATATACGGTTCCCTTGGTAGCTGTCTTCTTTCTTCACTAGAGAGTGTTTGATTTTCCTTTGGTATGTCAATATGTTATATGCTGGATTTAGGCTTGAACAATTAATGCTTCGTGTTGCAATAAAATATGTACACACATATCCAGTTATACATAATAGTGGATGATTATTGTTGCAGGAGGCCAAAGTATTCAAGGATCTGGTCTTGTCAGACACTGCGAAAGGTCTTGTTCATGTTTTTTTTGCCCAGCGTGCAACATCAAAGGTACTGCATGTATCAGCCATTATACATTTTGAGTCAATTCCTACAGTACCTGAAGGCTTTAGGACTTTGTGTTCTCCGGAATTTTTTTTCACCATATATTAAACTTGTATGAAAATTTCAAAATATTTGGATAAGTGTCGTTATTTCCATCAAAATTGTGCTGCTTTCGTATTTTAATACAATTTAATTGAACACATGTCGATTTCATTTCTACTCTTGCTTTTAACCCAATTTTGGTGCCGTGTTGAATGTTTGATTGTTGCAAAGAAATATGTTCATTAAATTTTCAAAAAGAAAAAATAAATATGTTCAGTAGGTTGTAAATGTGAATGTGAAATCTCATCAACATGTATTCATCGTGGATTTAACCTTTCCTTTCACATTCATTTCACTTATTTTTGTCTCTTTAAATGTTTCCCCTTATCTAGGTTTTGCGTTTATAATCTTAATCTGACATCTCTCTAAAACAAAAATTTAAAAATTCTAGATAATGTTTTCTGTAGCAGATGTCTTCTAAGGCTTGTGTTCGTTGTCCAACCTCTTGTTTATCCAACTTCTTTACTTTGGCAGGTGCCCAATGTAACTGATATTGGTCTGAAACCGAGGCATATCAAGAAAGTTGCTGTTATTGGTGGTGGCCTAATGGGTTCTGGCATAGCTACTGCTTTAATTGTTGGCAATATATATGTTGTACTCAAAGAAGTCAATTCTGACTATCTTCTGAAGGGTACAAAAACAATAGAAGGTAGTGATTTATCATGGATTTGAACTCTTATGTTATTTAGAGAACTTAGCCTCCAGTTATGTTGGACTTTGTCCAGTGAATCAGAAGCTCCAGTTATGTTGGTCATCCAAGAAAATGTCCCTGCTTAAAGTAGTTCATGTTTCATTTTGTTCGCAATATTTCTAAATACAAGCAGTTCAACACTTTAAGCTGTTTACTTGTGGGCCATGACAGGGGAAAGAAACCTAATTTGAAGATGGAATCATAATCTGAAACCTTTTGGATAAAGAGCTTGATTCTGCATAAAATATTGATTACTGATTGCTTTGTCATTTGCCTTTTCTTTTCTTTTTGATGTTAGAGAAGCTCAGTAACTCTGTTTCATATGGCAGCCAATATTCGAAGTTTAGTGACTAGAGGAAAGTTGACGCAGGACAAGGCAAATAAAGCCCTTTCATTGCTCAAAGGTGTATTGGACTATTCAGAATTCAAAGATGTGGACATGGTCATTGAGGTGAGCTTCTCTTAAATCTTAATATCTTAAATCCACAGTGTTATAGTAACTGTTTGGAGTCTTCTAGAGTCATGGCCTAGCACGTTAATTCATTAGTTATTGTGCATTTTTGTTTGTATTACTCGTGGCTCTTTGGGTTGTGGTACTTGGTATCTCTTTGTTCCATGATGTTGAAATAAAATACAAGAATTACAATCTTAGTCCAGAGTTCAGCTTTCTGTTAAAGCTTGTTTGTTGCATCAATGTGCAGGCAGTTATTGAGAGTGTTCCCTTGAAACAAACAATATTTAGTGAAATTGAGAAGGCCTGTCCTCCTTATTGCATTTTGGCAACAAATACATCCACTATTGACCTCAATTTAGTTGGAGAGAAGACCACCTCACAGGATCGGATCATTGGTGCACATTTTTTCAGGTTACAATCATCTTTCTTCTTTATTTGTTTGTATACATCATCTGCACGATCATTCTATTGTCTTTTGATAGTTCTTGAGCATAAGTCTCATGTATCTTCAATCAACTTCACAAAATTCTAGTTGGATCTTCACAGAAAATTTCTTCGAATATATTGAGTTACCACTCCAACTCTATATATAATTGTGACAATAGATGCAGATGTTAATTTACTTTGAAGCATTCCGGAGGAGGCATACCTCTTCTAACCAATCTAAAGCATGGTTCATTGAATCAGTAGAAAGGGTGAATATTCAAATTTTCTTGACAGTGTTGGATGTTTTGGTACCTGTCTGATGTAAATAGTCCAAACATTGATTTGGCTGTCTTTTTTCTAAACTTTGTTTGGAATAGGGAGGGCACTGTGGCTTCAGTGTTGTAAACTCTTCCTAATATGGAGAATTATAAAACTGCAAAGAGAAGAGAACTATCAGAGAGAGAACTTATGATAATTCTTTACAAGCCTTTCTCCAGTTAAAGTAATATCTTAGGCGAATCAGTAACAATTTCTAAAGGGTGTTTAATTTATCATTCTTCCCTGAACTATTCAACCTTTTTCGAATTTCCATCCTAGTTTCGATTAAAGCTCCATCTATACTTTGGTTTTGTTGTGTACAGTCCTGCTCATGTGATGCCTCTTCTGGAGATTGTACGGTCTAATAAGACTTCTGCACAAGCAATTCTAGATCTCATGGCAGTTGGGAAACAAATAAAGAAAGTCCCTGTCGTGGTGGGTAATTGTACTGGTTTTGCAGTCAATCGGACATTCTTCCCCTATACGCAAAGTGCACATCTTCTAGTTAATTTGGGCGTGGACATTTTCAGAATCGACAGGCTGATCGGCAGCTTTGGCCTCCCCATGGGCCCTTTCCAGTAATAACCTTTCCTTGATGTTGTTCTTTCCTTATGCATGTCATACGGCTTCCAGGGATACATTTTTAGGCAAATTGTGGTCTTTCTCAATCTAATTAATGCCATGACTTATTCCTTGCAACTAGCAAAGTTTCAAGTCCAGATGAGTGATTGGTCATAGTATTATAAATTGCTTCTGCCTTTGTTTTAGTTACAAGTATAAATTGTATGTTACATTTGCAGGCTTCAGGATCTGGCTGGCTACGGAGTTGCTGTTGCAGTTGCGAAGGAATTTGGTAGTGCATTTCCTGATCGTACATTCCGGTCGCCATTAGTTGACCTCTTAATAAAAAATGGACGCAATGGTAATTGCCATTTTGTTTTTGTTTGAACCATATTGCATGACATCTTTATGTCATTGGAAGATCTGAATTTATTTACACTTGCCTCATGTCAGGTAAAAATAACGGCAAGGGGTATTACTTGTATGAGAAAGGAAGCCAGCCAAAGCCTGATCCTTCAGTGCTACCAATCATTGAGGAGTCTCGAAGGATTGCTAATATCATGCCTAATGGGAAGGTACTTCTGTTTGTTCAATCTTACTGCACATCTGCAATCTACCTTATTGCTTTAGGATGACATGAATGTGTCAATACACATAAGTTATGCAGTCTTGCGTAAGATTTTACATCAGTAACCTCTGTATAAGACGATTAATGCAGGCATACTGAATTATGTTTGCAGCCTATAAATGTCACTGACCGAGAGATTGTGGAGATGATCCTCTTTCCAGTGGTGAATGAGGCTTGTCGTGTTCTTGATGAGGGAGTGGTAGTTCGAGCGTCAGACCTTGATATTTCTTCTGTTCTTGGAATGAGTTTTCCCTCTTATCGGTGGGTGCTTTAATCAATGCTCACGTTTTACTATGTCTAGTTGATCTGTTAAGGATTATATCTTTCACAAGTTACTCTATTTGCTTATGATGCATTTCACTTGGTACAGTTTTAAATTATATCATGTCAAAATTCTGCTTTGTCTGTGGTCAATACAGTTTAATGTAGCTCTGTGTTCACCACAGTTGTGCAAGTTCCCTTGCTTGCATATAAGTAAAACCTTATATTCCTTACGCACCTGATTATGCGCTGTCACTGGAATAAGCCAACAACGTTAGTCACACTTGTAAATATCCAAAAGGGCACTTGGGCCACATTTTCAAGAGAGAGAGCTTTGAGGCATGTGATTCAGTTTGTTATTTTTTTTGGGTCACTAACCTTTGCCGTTGGGGAACTAATTACAGGATTCTGAAGATTTTATAATTGAAGATTTTCTTGACCTTCCCCTTACACTCGTACAAGTAATCCAATTTAAATGAAACCATCTGGAAGATATAATTGTTGCAGCTGAGATATTGAGTATTTGAATCAGGACTCTGAAAAGGAACCCTTTTGCCATTAATTTCAAAGTTTCCGTTCTTGCTATTTGATATGTGGATTCCTCTTCCCTAGTTTGAATGTCATTTGTGACACAATGTTGCTCACGGAATAGTTTATCCTTGGCAGTGGGGGAATTGTCTTCTGGGGAGACTTAGTGGGGCCAAAACATATATATTCCAGTTTGAAGAAATGGTCTCAAGCATATGGTGACTTCTACAAACCATCAAGGTATTTGGAAGAAAGAGCAGCTAAAGGCATTCTTTTGGTAAGACCAATATCCTTTCTACTTGTTTGATTCTTTCTTTTCCTTACCATCTCGTTCCTGAGGATCTTATGTGTCATTCCCATGTTTACCTTACTAATTATTCTCTGTCACTTGCATCAACTTATCTTTGTGCATCTAAGACATTAATTGGACATGGATTCCCTGCAGAGTGTACCTGCTTCGTCATCTACAGGATCAAAATCACGTTTGTAGGCCACAATTGTTTGTTGGCTCTTCAGACGTCAAGGCAAAGTCAGCCATCAGCTTATCGCATTTGGAAACGCCGTAGGCCACAAGTGCTTGTTGGGTCTTCGGACGTCAAGGCAAAATCAGCCATGCGCTTATTGCGTTTGGAAACTCCCAACAAGTACAAGCAATAAAGTTCTGTTTCCTAGTATTTGTTTATTCCCAGTATTCCTTGGAATCGCGACTAGTTATTTGTAATTGATACATGAGTTGTTTTGAAACATTAAATAAAAATTAGATATGCTCATTCTGGGACCTTAACAACTACTGATCATCACGAAGGCTTTGGTTGTTTTGTTGTTTGAGCAACCCTCCTCTCCCAAGATCCAAGACCCTGGAAGAACACAAAAGCTCTGCGGGTCTCAGATTTGGTACTACAAAGTTCCCTATTCCCACTTGCGAGGGTTTATGATTATGATACGAATGCCGACAATTCTTTTTCCTTCTCAAGTTACGCTATATTGATTTTGGTCATAACAGATATCAAAATGATTTCTGTTAACAAAACAAGTCAAAGCGTATAAAGATGTGGCAAATCAGCTTAGGATAACTGGAGTATCATTTTACTTGGACTATATGGTATAAGAATCCATTTGGATCTTTTCCCTACATGGCCTTTATTTGAGAATCATCGTTTATCAAATTAAAGGAAAATGACATGTTTAATGATAATTTAAGTGGGAAAATCATTTTAATTTATCCCATTTGGATGAATAAAAGTTTTCTAAACTCCAAAAAAAGCTATATCATTGGGTGTAGATCTTTTTTTTATGTTAGCCCACAAGGTGTCTTAGGAGAATCTAAACTGTGAGAAGGCGCTTTTAAGCTATTCATTTCTAGACTAATTTTCACTCGTACTGAGTCAGCCCGTAAGGAATAAAGTACTGGCCAAATTGATTTCTCCATTCCCAGGACTCAAATCAAAACCTCTAATTAAGGGATAAGAGTGCTGAACCACTCACACTAATCCGTTAAGATTTGCATCTTTAAGTGTTTTCCTATCAATAAATTGTTATGTACTCTTAAAATATTTATAAAGTATGATCAATAGGTAGAAACAATTTGTTAAGTCTGTTAATATAATTAGTTTATATTTATAACTTAAATTTAAATTGTTAATTAATTAAACGATTTATTTTAATATTTTATCGGGAAAAAAAAAAGTTAGGCTTCTGAAGATGCAACTAAAATCCTTTTCTAAATTTACGAGAGTAGGCCTCGGTGCGATGGTCCAAGGCTGTAGGCCTAAGACCGAGTTTTTCTCTTTACTAACAGCCCATTTGATAGTTTAGAACTAGTTGAGCTAACATGAGACCCATATCGGAAAAGAGAGCTAGAGGTGGGAAGACAAATTGCTAGAAATAGAAGTCTCGAACATATTTCAATGCATACCTTTCTCGGCCTTTTGGCTAAGATCAAGTGTAGTATCTGTTCTTATCAGTTTAATATCTGATACGTGAGCCATTGGCTCACATGATATTAAATTTATTTTTTTAGGGAGAGGGCTCGTGTCGGTAGCTTGCTACTGGAGCTCTCGTGCGTCGTCCATGCCTTACACTACTGCAAGGGCCTGGTGCACCCCACCAATCCTTAGGTTTTAAATCTTCCAATTTCCATTAGTTACTTATCGGAGCATCACCTAAAAATTCAGAACCTGCTGAATTGCTTTAGGTTTGTATTCAATGGTGGCTGATCACGCAATACGTTCCCACCTCTCCGTCATCAACTCTTGACCATCATATAAAAATCCAAATTCAATTTTTACTTTAAAAACACTTTAGTTTAAAAATTTTCAAATCTTATAAAAAATTCTAATATTTGTATAAACATTTAGTTTGAAATTCCAGTTATTTTTTTTATAATGTCCTTTGATAAGAGAATTTCACATACTTGAGAAGTTATAGGGTCAAGAAGATGTGTGAGACCATTTATGTTTATATATATTAAATGGTTCTAAAGGATAAGTAATAGTAAAGAACCTGATGAAATCGTCAGTTATCGATTTTCAATGTTAATATCTCTATCTAGATTGTCCAAAAAATTACACTGTAAAGATAAATATACTCCATTAAAAAGTTATATATAATAGAATTTATTTTTTATCTTTATTTGTGTTTTAACTAACCTTTTATAGATGATATACAATGGGATCTTTCCCATCCTCATTTTTTCTCAAAGTTGAAACTCCAAAACACAATTAATTTTAAATTAAAAAAAATTGATCACCAAGGTTTGTTTGACAACAATTTATTTGCACAAATTTTAAGTGTAGCGTCCCCTTATTATAGGGTATACACCGAAACGCCTGTAGGTCACTCCGATATATATCATATGATAAGAGTGAGCTACGATCAATTACTATTGTACTTCACATCGCATCATAATAATCATACATCAATATAAAAATTACTAATTTCTCTCCAAATTTCAATGACTCAAAGTTCATAATTCCTAAAATAATGTATCTAATTTTTTAGTGACATTGGACAGTCATTTTCAGTACCGAAAATTCAATCAGTCTGTCACTTGGCAATTTTTTCGGTCCGAAAATTTTTTTCGAAAAATTCCAGAAAATTTTCTAAAATTCTTTAAAATGTAAAATACACATAAATCACTCCAATTCAAATTTTCAAACACATATTTCACATATTTCACAAAAAATTACATTTATAGACACATATGCGCGGAAATATCATAAATGCAAGTACAATCATTTGCATGTGCAAAAATTACCATATATATATATAGGTCATATGATGCATGAACATGCCGAGATATATTTACACACGCCTAACCCGTCCTAAATGACCAATTTACCCTTCCCATCGGTGATGAGATGTTACATTAAGTAATAAGATTACCATAAATTAATTATACAACTTCCAATAATAAAGTCTACAGTAAACAATAGGTGGGATTATGCAACAAAGAAACTCTATACCATTAAAAAACATGATAAGGAGGCTTAGCTTTCCTATTAAAACTAGCTTAACCTCACTGAACTAAGATATTGGGATCTCACTTTGGAGAGCTTCAAGACGACCACTAGACCTTGGAGAGGTTTAAGAACTTAGAGAAACAAACACCAAAAACTTTGCTCTTAACACCAAAATTTTCCTTTGGCTCTGTTTGTTTTGCTGGTTTCTTTGTCATCAACTTCTTGTCTTTATTGTTTAGCTGCCAAGATAGGAGTACACAAAAGTTCCTAAAACACACTGTTACTTGGAGGATTAGTCACATAAATTTTGGTGTTTTTTGATCTAAGGTGTGAGTAGTTGTCACTGAAGGCCACCACTTCAATAGTTTCATAGCGTTTTTCAATGATAATGTACTCACCATACCGTTTAACAATATTTTTTATATTCACAAAACTCATTTATGAAAATTTCCATCAATACTTTGTGGACCTATAATCTATTTTTTAAAAAAGGAGAAAAAATTAAAATTGACAAAAAGGCCCCAATTTTAAAAAGCAGTGTAGGATGGTCAAATTAAAATTGGCAAAAAGGCCAATTTAGCACTTCCATACGAATCCAAGCTTTGCTAGGTCCAGCGTAATTCGGGTGTAGTCTCTCGGGTTGAATCTTGGCATCGTGTTATACTGTTTCTAACTCATCATTGTTCTGTTGGTCTCATTAGGCTGTTTTCCCCGGTACTCGAGAGCGTTATCTTTCTTTTCCACTATTTGATTCCATCAGGGTGGAGGCAGAAAACATGACAGATGATTGACCTGTTAATTTCATAAAAGATTAAGCTATCCTGATGTTGGGAGTGCTTCACTTGTAGGTGTTTTACACTGTGGCATGAGCTGGAAGATGAAACCTCAATCTTTGATTCATGCCAATGATTTCCTACCGAATAAGGCTATAAGTTCCACTAGTAAATGGGAAAGTTTTTTAAGAGTGTAAACTTGTGATTGTGACAATTGGACATATTTTTTTCCTTGGTTTATGCCTTATTATGGCATCATTTTCTCTTGGAATGTTGCATTTTATTAAAAGAAGAAGAGAAGACAAAAGGATATCAAGTTTAACGCTTTGATGGTTCCTGATAGGATACTGGTACTCCAAGCAATGATACAATATTCTGAGCCTGCAGATGACAAATTGGTAATCCAGGCAAAGAAAAAAGACAGCCACAGAGTGTGGAATGCACAGGAAAAACCACTACCATAGAACTTGACTCCGTGATCTGTACACACCACCTGGTGTTCCAGTGCAATGCTTTTGGGCATTCAAGTATCATAATACTTCAAATGAAAAACTGGTGATGACTATAATAACAACCAAAGCATGACCATTAATCAATCACAATTCATTTAACTCAAGAATGTTAAACTATAAATTTGAGCAGGGGCCGCGCGGACGCAGGCCCCCTCTATCACAAATTATGATGTAGGCTCTTCCACACAGGGAAGACCTTAAGATAGCACCCCTCCCAATAGTGCAATGGAAGTTACTAACTTAGACCATAGGTCTTTTTGATCACCTATTGACCCCATCCAGGTAAGTATGTTTTCTTGTTGCAGCACGTCTTCTACTTGTACTCCCGTATTCTTTGTCTGGTGGCTATGCCTTACCAATATGGTTTAGCATGTGGGTGTTTTACTACTATTTTTAGCGCATTTAGAGACTTGTTTCTAACGGCTAGGAACTTCTATAAATTATTAAATAAATTCTTCAAATATTGATTAAACATTTTTTAACCAACTATTATTATTATTATTATTATCTAATTATAATTTCAAGTTATCACTCAATCAAGTCAATAAAAACACTTATCAAATGTTATCATAATTTCATGTTTTTTATAAATTTATTTAAATAGAGTTTTATAGGAGAAAAAGACTATCAATTTATACTTCTTAAGCTTTTCCTTATATAATTTTAAAGAGTAAACTACCTTAGTTATACTAGAAATCACAAAAAATTATTATGATAAACTATTGGAATTAAGGAGTGAAGACCTTAAGTCAAGTACAACAATTCATATTGATGGATAATTGGACATTTGTATCTACATATCATTACAATCATCAAGCCTTATGATTCCCCAAAAAAAAAAAGTGTTACCTAAATTTTACCATATTATATTGTTTGCCTACATTTCATAAATGTGAAGCAATGTGACCCCCTAAGAAATTATAATACACAAGTAAGATAAACATGCCAACAGATTTCTTATGTTTCCAAATGCAGGATTGCTTACAGCATGATGAGATGGGGGCTTAATCACACCAGGTAAGGTCAGCAGCGAAAGGATCTTCATATCATTTTATTTCAGCAAAACAATGGAATTCTGCCTGTCAAAGGTCCTTTTATGAATGAGAATCAATGGATGGTTTCACAGTTCTAAGCATTTGATGTATAAAATTCATGACATAACATAGGTCAAATGAGGGAAACATAGGACAACTATCAAAACTGGCCTTTTAATCTGGTTGTGTTTTGATCAAAATTGGTTGAAGACTACAGATTGAAGCCACCAGTGGTAATACCAGCATTGGAATGGCGTCCATTGCTGCAGCAAAGGGCTATAAAATGATCCTAATAATGCGAGCTCATGTGAGTGTTGACAGGAGAATTGTGCTATGAGCTTTCGGTGCAGAGCTGTTCATTACTGATCCATCAAAGTGTTAAAATACCATGATCAAATAACTTTTACGGTTTTCAAATAATTGAATCACTTGAAAAATTAAACTTGAATCATAAAATATAAAATCTTACCTTATTTGATATTCCTATTATAATCTTTTAAAAACTTTTTCGATATTTCGATCATAAGCTGTTCACGCATCCAGCCTCTAATAATATCTCCTTAGTACTCAAAAGACACCTAAGTTTTGAGAGGAATTAGCAGGAGTGTTAGCTAGTTGTCTTATACTTATTCTTACTTATAAAAAAAGCAATAGAATTTTTTAATTTCTATTAAAATTAAATATATCAATTATAATTAAAACCAAACTTTAATCATAGTTAATTTAATTTAAATAAAATTAAATATCTAATATTTGATTTCTAAAATTTTTCAAACTTTATAATTAAGTCCAAGTTAATTAAAATTAAATTTTCTCTTTTAAACTGCTCTTTATTTATGACTCATTAGGTTTTTAATATATTGGAAATAATTATAAATTATCAAATAAATTAAAAACCCTTTTAATTTTGTTGTAATTTTCTAATTAAACAATTTCTAATCATAGATCAAGATTAATGCTGTCTAACAACATGTTATAACTACTCAAATATTAAAAATGTCAAAATAGTTTGACTTAATATATTCGTGCATGGTTATGAAAGGTTTAAATTTAAATATTTCATATGTCGATCATGTCTCTTATAAGATAATGACTTAGTGAGAGAATCTACAAGATTCTCTTCAGTAAGAAATCGCTCTAATATTATGTATTTTCGTTTCATTATATTCTTGATTACATAAAACTTTTTAAATATATGTTTGGACTGTTGATGGTTTTTTTTGCTTAGAATACCGTGTCATTGTTGTTACAGTACAATACTATAGGGTCAACAATATTAAGCATACACTGCAAGTTTAACGGTGAACTTTATTATCCAAATTGTTTCCCCCTGACAGTTTGATACTAGAGAATTTTTCTAGAAACCTTAAAGATTGAGCTTGCATTTATGTTTTCCAGAACTCATGTTTTCATAAACTAAAACCCAAGAGTGACATGCAATTTGTGTTTTTTAGAAACAGAACACAAACTAAAGGCAAAATCAATCCAAGTTTTACCAGAGACTATAAACATTAAGGGAAGGGAACATGCGGGCAGCGTCTAATTTTACAAAACGTGGAATTTGTCTTTTCCAAAAACGTCAACTTTTCAAGAGAATACTCGACATATCTTAACATTTTTAAGTTTTTAAATCATCATTTTTAAAATGTTCAAAGTAGATCTTAAATAATTGAAAAATTAAGCAAAGTTAACTTTTCGTTAATTAAATACTACATCAATACTAATATGACATTATTTGTTAATTTTTTAAACAAAAAAAGAGCAATGACACCCCCTTTTTGAAATGTGTAAAAGTGGATCCCACTAACATGTGGCAACCAAGTCCACTTTTTAGTTAATTAAAAATTAACTACCTAGTAATATATCTTATTTTATTCAAAAATAAAAATTAATGTCACATTAATATTGACATAACATTTAATTAATGAAAAATTAACTTTGTCAAATTTTCATTCACAGGGTTTATAAAGAACGTTTCAAAAATGTTAAGGATTAAGTTAAATTACTTTAAAATATTAGGATTAAAGTTGTATTATGTCATAAATGTTATGATTTAAAATACTCTTTTACTTATAATCCCAATGACATATTCAATAATTTTTAGACACAAAATTTATGTTTTTTTAAAACAAAGTTACAATAAAATTAAATTCATGCAACTTTTGCTTCAGCCTTTAAAATTTATCAGATTCATAATAATCAAGCATCTTCATAATAAAGTCATTTGGATAGTTGACCCTTAAAACTTATAAACCCTTTAATATTTTCATGTTTAGTCAATATGATATACTCTAATACTCTCCATCTACATCCAGACGAACAATCGGTAACTAGTCATTTAGATAGTTGATCCTTATCACTTATAAATCTTTTAATATTTTCATGTTTAGTCAATATGAGATACTTTAATACTCCCTCTCAAGTGCAACTAGGACCGGACTTCTAATTGTCACTTGAAATAAATGCAGTGGTAATCAGACCAGGTCATTGGGACTGGACATCCAGATGGACAACCAGAAAATTAATAATTCGGACCAAATCTGCTCTGATAGTATATTGGATTTTTTAATATGGGCAGAGTGTAGAGTCCACTAACAATAATTAGATTTAGGTCGACCATTGTCAAAATGACTAGAATTAGTCATTTAGATGATTGACTCTTACCACTTATAAACCTTTTAACATTTTCATGTTTAGCTAATATGGGATACTCTAATACTCCCCCTCAAGTGCAACTTGAACTGAACATCCAGTTGTCATTTGAAATAAACACAGCGATAATTGGACCGAGCCGCTAGGACTGGACATCTAAACGGACAACTATGAAATTAATAATCCGAACCAAACCTATTCTGATACCATATTAGAATTTTTAATATGGGCATAATGTAGAGTCTACTAGCAAGAATTGGGCTTAGGTCAACCATTGTCAAAAATACTAAAACTAGTATTTTGGATAGTTGACTCTAACCACTTTTAAACCCTTTAACATTTTCATGTTTAGTCAATATGAGATACTCTAATAATACCATTGATAGAAAATTAAATATGATTTAATTATGGATGCAAAGAAAAAAATAATTTTTATAATTTTCTGATTGGATTTTTTTAAATCGCTTTAAAAAATGATAAACAAAAGGGCTAAAACATACGTAATTTAAAATCATGTAGCACTTTTCTTCTTAGACATTGATTTTAAGTTATGAAGGTATTTCTCAAATTGCTACTTATATTATCTTTTTTATAGTAATAAAAGAAATATACTCTCTGTCTTAATATTAAGTCACATAATAGTCGAACCATATAAATTCTAGGAACTAATGTGTGTGTGTGTGTGTGTGTGTGTGTGTGTGTGTGTGTGTACAGATAGATAGATAGATAGATAGATAGATAGAGAGATAGAGAGAGAGAGAGAGAGAGAGAGAGAGTTTATCCAAACTACCAAAATTGTTGTTTTCAAAAGACCTCTAACATGCAATGAAGTTGCCAATGTACTTCATGTTTATGTTAGTTGCATGAAATTAGACGAAGTTTTCTTTAAACAACTGAGTTTTATTTTCATTATATAAATATAATATGATAATAATGTTGGGTTTAGGTTCCCTCTTATGTGATAAAACTCAAAATTTGTTAAAGCTCACTTTCTTTTGAGCCCATTAGGGCTAATTTTTTGTTTTACCATTCAATCAAATTTTAGCTGCCTAGAGTGAGAGAAGAGAGAGAGTTGGTTTTCTCCTTCAACCTTCACAAAAGGAGAAAATTTTTCACCCTGACCCATCTTACATTTCCGGCAACTAGGAAGTCGTTCACTGTTGGATTGGCCTCTTTTTTGGTACATAGTTTGAAGACAAATTGTTCTTCATTTTGAACGGTGGAGATTTGGTTCGGAGGTCTAGAGGTTGAGTTTTTGTTCCAAAATTGGACTGGTCTCAAGGTGTTTCTAAAACTGACGAACTTCACCATATACTAATTTTGATATGTCATTCTTTGTCCAATTGAGCTGAATTTTGGTAAGCATGTTCCTTACTCATTGTTCTTTATTTTAAGCTGTGAAGATTGGATTTGGACGGTTGGAACTTTTCCAGAATTTGTTAAAACGGAATCCTTTGTTGTGATTGCTCTCTTAGTATAATTCTCTACTTTGATTTGTGGTTATGTGAGATTGAGCCTTTGATTTTTGGATTATTGTGGCTGTTGATCTTTGTAAGACAGTATTTGTGATAGTGGATTTCGTTTGCTTGGACCAAAAAAGGTCCCGTGGTTTTTTATCCTTCACACCTAAGAAGTTTTTTGCCACTTTAAACAATTATTGTGTTTTATGATTGGTTTTTTTATTTGTGCATTATTGAGGCACCTTGTGTGTAACATCCCGACCCTGATGGGAAGGGTATGTGGGTCAATTCGGTCAGGCTAGTAAATTGCATTTCATATTTCTGATGTGAACGTTTATTTGACCTCTGATTATAGAGGACTGAGTCATTTAGCACATGCACTGTTAAGTACATGCATTCATGACGTTTTCCCGGGATTTGATTGCGATACCGATAGAGATTGTGTATGTGTGAAAACAATGTGATTTGAATATGATTTATTGAGAATTTGGGTATAATTGGGTTTGAAAATATGAATTGGAAATGTTTTGGAGTG
>JANITW010000008.1:4590386-4618003 GCA_027564335.1 Erythroxylum williamsii | reverse complement strand
ATGACGCAGCTAGTGAGGTTCTAACCGAGGCGCGTCTATTGCTGGTTGAAAACTATTTCCAAACCCCCTCTTTGGCCTGGGCTTCGTCCTTGGCCATCGAGAATTTCTGGAAGGGCTCCCCTCGGGGTAAAGTCCTACGATCGTTAGTCTTTTAAAGAATTTTTAAGGGGACTAGGGGATCTTCGTTACTGATAACTAACATCACTCCTTAAAAGGTTAAATTGAGGGGAATTTTCATTGAATTTATTCCTACGTTTGTCTAAGCTTTAAATTTTATAAGTTGCAGTAGCAGGAAATGTAATTATGGGCTGACTTTTGAATGACATGAGTTAAATAGAAGTCAATTATAACCAAATTTAAGTAGTTTTAGAATTTTCACAAACAATGATTCTTTGGATTTTTACGTATCGAACTAAACTCAAATCTTCAAAAGGATAATAAATATTTTCCCTTTCATATCAAAAACGGACAAATCTACTAAATCCTGAGAATTTCCAGTCCATATATACTCAAACAGCCCATACCAAAAATAGATCAACAAAAGCTCTTTGATTTTGCATTGCGTTTATTAATACATAAGAGGTAAATACAACGTTTTTTTTCTAGGAAGACATTGTAATATTATCCACAGTTGGCTTTACTATCCATGACACCAAAGAAGTTGATCAAGTTCTACATTTCACATTCCACAAAAGCCATTTGTACCATGGACAATGACGTAATATAATGGTTATTGGGCTTCATTTGTGGCTGAAGATGTCAATGCATTAGTGATGTTAGGGATAAAAAGATCATGGTCATTCAATAGTGAAACCCCTACTAACTTGCAGACTGCAATTGCATTAGATATCGAAGCCGGAAGGAGAATCAGTTCAGAATTGCAGAAATTCAGTGGCATACCTTGAGCCTTGTGGTTAAAGTTTTGATTACTTTGGTTAATTTTCAGGATTTTGGTTGATTATCTTCACTCTGGGGAAGGGCTAGCTTTCTGGGAAGTTCACTAACAGAGGTGGCAGCTGTAGAAGATGACGGCTTAGATGCTGGTGGAAAAGCAGAGTCTGCAATATCATTGCTCAAGGATCCATGTAGGTTATTTAATTCAGGTCTGGCCCTCCCAGTATCATTGCTCATCGTGTCTTTAAGGTTCCCTAGTTCGCTTCTGGCTAATGAATAATTTGTCTCTGCAAAAATGGGATTGAATTTACTTTCCATTTCTTGAAAAGAGAAAGAAGACAATCAACAAAAGTTACGCATCTTAATTATTTGTGGCTTGCTCCTATTCTATGAATATCATGATGAACAGTTAAAACCTAAATGACTTCTGCCCGTTGCAATGACAAATATTGCAAAAAATATGTTATCTAAACGCATCCAACTTCCAGACTTCGAATGTTATTGAAAATATAATAGTAGAAATGCATCTTCCTAATACTGTAAATTCTGCTCTTGATTAAGTGGTCAAACAGGAAATTCTATTTATAGTCTAATGTTATGAATCCTTTACAACTTGAATTGGCATTTATTTTTGTCACTAATCTTTAATGTATTAGATTACAGAATTTAGAAAAGAGAGAAATACCTTTTATTTCTCCAAACGTTATGAGCCTGTTAAGACAATCTCTAAACTTCGTTAAGATGATCCTTTCTTGTTCTGCATAAACCTCTGTAATACCTTGCCCATCGGACAACTGTGAAGTGCTGCAGCTAGGATCTGTTAACCTACTGGGGAAAGCGGCTTCCAAGAACATTGTATCATGTTCATCACACATCAATGCCAAGGTTCCAGGAGACATCGGCCTTCCTTTCAGTGCATCAGCACCATCTGAATTCAAATCATCAGAGTCAATTTTATTATCTTCTGTGCTTGAATGATCATTGGCAACAGCTTTTTCAGTATCCAAGCCCTTGCTCTGTAACCTTCCTTGAGTTGACGAAGCAAGACAAATTTCTCTTCCATCTTCCGCACACTTTTCTGTGGCATTTCTTTCATCTGGAAGCACAAAGATTCCACATCAAACGCACTGGTCAGTTACTGGAAGCAGTTTATTATCAAATTTAATTTTCTCCACGTGAAGAACAATAAAATGCTAAAAAGATGAACTTAGTGCTACTAGAAGCATATTTACTGATGATAAATATTTGGTAATCATTTAATTCTCTAAAACCATAATTATATCCTAGGGAACTGGTAATTCTCACGATGACAATCCAATGCATGGTAAAAGTATTACATGGAAGCAGAAAACAACCCTTGCTCCAAGTTCAGGAACTATGCCAATTCACTGAAAGGTAACTAACAAGATAACTTTTCTATTGATAAACAGAGAGAGAGTTTATAAGAAAAATACATAACGTCACCCTACCACTGTCATTCACACATACAGCATTCTAGAAAGCCCTTCATGGAGGACAAGAAACCAGCTAGCATGGTCTTTTCATGTTATTAGGGGAAAGAGATGAAAGAATTGCATATGTACAGAAAAGTTGAGGATCTGAATCTAATAGGTTCAGGCTCCATCTTTGAAATCTCGAGAAATGGATGTATCCTTTTGTGTACATATGATAATGCTTAATGGGGTTTTCTCTTCCTAAACACTTTTTTTATTTTGGCTAAATTGATTGGGTTTATAATAATTAAAAAAAGAAAGTCATCTCAAAACCGTGCAACTGTGGTGCATAAAAATTTTCATGTCTTGCACAACACAGAGTACACACTTCGCATATGGCAATGCATGTCAAATATCCCCACCTATCAATGGCATAGCTGCAAGGGTTTTGGCAGTTGTTTCTGACAGAACGGCCAGAACTGAGCAAAGTTCTTTCACGTCCTGTGGTTGGATAATGTCTGCTAAGAGAGACCTTCAATTACAAAATAAATGTTAGTTATGTTGACAAGCATATTATCAGTATATGCATTACTTTTAAGAATTCCCTTGTACCTATATGAGATTTTTGAAGCACCAGGTGTCGTATTGGTTCCAGCACGAGCAACTGGATCCGGAAATGAAGAAGAGGATAGTGAAGGCCAGATATGGCTAGCCTGATAAACATGGAAAGCACACACTATTAACCAATAACTCGCCTCAAAGAGAATACTAAGAATTGTGATTCAATGACACATCACAAGAGAAAACGAAAGATCAAACAGCAATAATGTTTAAGGCTCAGCAAGTTCACATTCACAGCCTGGGAAGATAGCAAACAACAGTGAAGATATCATGTGCAAGTTGCAGTTATTCCTTCCATTAAGTAAACAAAGTGTTGTCTTATCCTAGTCTTAAAGAAATGCATTCTAAGGTGATTAAGACTAAGACATTATATTTTGGTCAAAAAGTTCTTATTTTTTATGCTAGAGGGTTCATTATATAGCAAAGGATGTTCACCTGTTGAAAATTCCCAATCCTTTGATAGGCAGGGCCCTTTGTTGTTGGCCCAAAGAAAAGCTCCTGACCTTTTTTCTTCTTTGGTACTGGTGTGGATGCATAACCAGAAGATCCAATAGCTCCAGTTATTGCCGCATTTGCAGCCTGTTGAATATATGCCATGTTGTTGGCCTGATCACCATGAAAGAGAGCCAGTCTCTCTTCACTTCCTTCATAATTCTTGCAGTCCATGCATTTGCAATTTTCAGAGCAGAGGATGTTGGCTTGGAAACACTCGCAGTACTTTTTGAGGCACCCTGATTTCTTGCAGTGGCATCCCTTGTTGTGCTTTGCCAATATCAATCCATCCCTGGTGTCCTCCTGCAATTGTTTTAAACAAGGTAATATGGTCATTAACACCATAAAGATTCAATTCAATGATGAGCAATAAACTGAAGCAAATTGTTTCACAACAAAAAGGTGGAGAGCAGATCCACGGTGGATGTAATTGGCTCAACATCAAAGAAACTAGCACCATGTAAATTTTTTGTTTCAAGCTGGTTCCATTCAAGTAAACAATATTTAACTAATGAAATGAGGCAAGAATCAAAATATAGAGGAAACAGATTATTTCAGTGAAAATTTAATGAGGGCATCCAAGGCAGTCCATTCAATTTTCAGATAAAGCTGCTTATCTTCAGAGCAATTACATCCAGAATTCTCAACATAAGAACGCAACAGCAAAGAGAATAATAAGAAACCTAGAATATTTATCCTGCCATCAAGTCTAAACAAGTTTAACCATCATACCTGACTATCAAGCGTTCCATGAGGACTGCCAGCAATCTTAGGCCTGAATGCATTTGGATTACGCTCTAAAGTTGCTTCAACAGCTTCTCTCCTTGCAGATTCATTTTCAACATTGTTATAACAATTTGCGCAATTGCAGCCGTCACAATATGTTCCAGAGGCAAAGCACTCACAATACCTTACCAGAATTCAGGATATTAGCATATTAGCTTCAAGTCCATAAGCATATTGTACCATTTTACGAACTGTAAACTTTGAAAAACAAACAAGAATATAGTGAATACATAATCTTTGATTGTGAAGAAACTCTAAAGAGCTTCATTTAAGCTACCTAAAACACTGCTTGAGTAACAACTATGAGGTTAATAAGTCAAAACATATGTAGACAAATTATAACAACTTGCAAGTTGTGTCTATGGGGCTCCTGGAGTTGCATAAATACCTGTAGCTTCTAGAATTAACACAAGGTAAAAAAAAATATATATATATATATAGACAACCTCCTCATTCTTTAACAAAATCAAAATATATAGACAAAACATACGTCATTATTGTTAATATGAAGAGCAGCAAGTGGAATCAGGATCCGACACCAAATGCCACCCATTTTGGATCATTTCTTTTGAGGCAAAAATAAAAAGCTACTAGTCCAATCTAGAAAAGAACTGAATAACATCTGATCATGGAAATACTACCTCAAAAAAGAAAGTACTTACAGTTTCAAGCAGCGTGAGTGTTTGCAATTACACTGTTTTTGCTTCTTTGGCGTGCCCTCTTTGAGTTCAGTATTTGGTCTTGATCTTGATTTTGGGGACTCCAGTTTTCTTGAGAAAGGAGAAGTAATGTTAAGAAATAAGTAATTCGAAAAAGGAAACTATCAGCTGCTGATGTAGTAAATGAGCTATTGTGTATTTGGACAAGTACCGCCTAGAATTAAGGAGGAAACTAATCGAATGCATAAGACATTAGAGAAGAATAGCTTTCTTCACTAATCTTCGAAAAAACAATGCAAGAAAATCATAGTTGCATTCATGAAGCAAAGCTTTTATTTTAACAAAGAAGAAACTGTAAAGAAGATCAAAGAACTTTAAAGTGACAAAAGAACTTTTGAAATTAACAAGGGAAGGAAAAAAGAAAAGGAACTGAATGACTTAATCCAACTTGTAGTTGAGAAAAATCGCTTTACATAATTCAGATAGAGCTTTTTAAGAATTTAGTACAAATATCTCCCATGTTACTGCTGCTGTTTTGCCTACCATCTTAATTATAGTAGCATTACCCGAATGAAAGATCCATTCCTTATTCGTTATTCAGTAAAAGTTGAGTTCATTACGCCAAACAGAACTACATTATCAAGATTTGGAACAATAGGAAATACTCACATAATAGAAAGAGGCATGAGTCAAATCAATTTTACAGAATGGTGAAGTTCAAACGCACGAACAAAAATCACTGATTTCGTTACAAGACAGCGCAGAAATTTCCAAAAATGATCTCTGACCCACAATCAAACCAACTGAAATTCAACAATCCCAAGAAAGGAAGCGCAATATTTACACTTTATTAAGACCCTTTTCACCAAAGACACAAAGCAACACTAATAATTACACCCCAAACACCAAACAACTCAAAATTCAAAACAATAAGAAAACAAAAATGATGTACTAATCACACAAAAAGATACAAACTTCCACAAACCTGGAACCCGGAAGATGCTGGTGCTGCATGTGCGGCACCGTCACCACCTGCGTAGGCAGCTGGTTCTGAGCCGCCATCGGCTTCTGTGCAATTGGTGGCGTCGGCGGAGTCACATGGTGACGTTGCGATTGAGGGTGCTCCGGCAACACCACACTCCCCTGCGTGAAATCGAGCTGTCTGGCTAATTTCTTCGCCGGAAACTCCACGCCGGAGTTGTTATCAGACTTTTTTGGAGGGAAATCTTTTCCCTCTTCTTGTCCCATCCAATTCAAAAGGAGAAAAAAAAAACCAAACTCACAAGATTCCAAATTTGTCCTGAGCCAAGCACACAAAACTTAATTTTGAGAAAAAAAAAGGAGAAATCCACTCCAATTTCTTAACTCCGCAGATCCAAAATCTCGATTAAAACATCTATATATTCCTTATTAAAATGCACCAGCTCAAATATTCAATTACTCAAAGCAAACAAAAACCAGAATCAGTTTTTCAATAAACCGTATACACACACACACACACATGTAGAGAGAGAGAGAGCTAAGTGTGAAAAGGCAGAGAGAAGCTTTATAAGTGAATGAGAAGAGGTGGATAGAGAGGGAGGTGAGTGGAGGCTTTTTGGTGCTCTTCCTCTTCTTTGGTCTTTGCTTTCCTCCCTCTCTGTATGCAGGTTTTGAAATTCAATTGTGTATGTGTATACTATCATCCAACGGCTGTGGTTGAATGGAAGCATCCTACGGTTGCAATTCATAGAAATTGGGAGTAATATTTGCTCTTTTGACCGTTCGCTCCAATTATAGAAGAAATATCATAGAATCAATAACCACTTCAAGATATGTTGTATGGTAATTAACTAATTACAAACGAGGACTTAATCTAACTTATATACTAATCAAAATCCTCAACTTCATACAAATATGACAATTGGGTTATTTTCTTTAAGACTTCATGTTACGACCCTTTTTAATTTTTAAAAATATCATAAAATAATTACTAGTATTACATATCTCTATATTTTCATTTCATAAGTGGTATTCTATCAAAATTAATTTTATTGGCTCTATTTTTAAAAGAAAAAAGGTAATTATTGGTTCACCAATAAACAATCGCTATTTTCTTTCTTTTCTATTTTGTTTCTTCTTCATGTTATACATTGATACAGAAGATTTTTCAATTTGTAAAAGTTTTAAGCTGAGTATAATGTACATAATTTTATCTTTATATTTTTACAAAAAAATTTCCATAATTTAAACTTATGACTTTTTGATCACAAAAGAACAAATTTTACGACTCATTTCTATTTTTGAATAAAAAATATATAATTAATTATCTTGAAAACACTTAAAAAAGGTTGGTCTCAATGTAAGTAGCTTAGTTGTTTCTGAGTCTTTTTTAGAGACTGGTTTAGTTGATACATTTCATTTCTGAATTTCACTATCATCCTTTACTAGTCAATTGTCCTTTATAAGGATTTGCGGCTATTCATTTCTGAATTTCACTATCATCCTTTACAATCAATTGTCCTTTACAAGGATTTCTGGCCATGCTTTACAAAACAAAAAATCCAATATATTTACCAAATGCAAATTCTTAAGTTATCAATACAAATAAACTCGCCTAAGGACAACATAGACGAATTTATACTTGGAGGGCGGTGAGCATATGATACATTTGGAGTCACATCGTTCCATTTAATAAATTTTTCTATAAAACATTTAGTTATGCTGTGAGAAGTTGGAATATATATTTCACACTGTGAACAAAAAACACTTGAGATATTGATTCGCCGTAAGCACTATCATCTCTAACCACTTGTTTATCAGAGAATCGTGAAGTAAGCACCCAAAACAGAATTTGAACGCGTCATTGGAGAAACACCAACTTAGTTGAGTCAAGACTGAAAATTGGCAAGCTTAGTGAAGTGATGATCTTACTGACGATGCTTCGAACTGTAACAGGTTCAGTCAATGGATTACCTAAAACCCGTAACTACCAGCAATCAAATACAAAATTCAGCTTGTCATCGCTAATTCAGAACAGCATAGAACATGCCCTCCCACTTTCATTTGAAAAACCAAAGCCCCAAGTTGGAACTTTCCATCCCACAGAACGAGTAAATTAACTATGCAGTTTTGATCAGAGGACGACCACTTCCCTCCTCAGACAGAAGTCTCAAATTAGAATGACAATACCTGATAAAGAGCTCTGATTTTTATGGGAAAAGGGAATGGTCCAGTCGGTACCCTATATTCCAATGTCAATAACAATGCAGAATGAGAGGGATAACGAACCAGACACCAGAACCAGGACATTAGTATGCAGCAGTCTAAAGATTTCATGGATAATACTAAACTCAACATATATGTATCTAATTCTCCCCAATGTAGCAGTATTGAACCAGAAAGTGAGATAATCAGCCCAAACAGAAATGACATTGGCCTCCTTGAAGTCTCAGAATAACCATAATAGTTGAATTGAAAATACCACGTCCATGAACCACTCCTAGTTTTGCCACAAAATTGGTACCCTAACACAAGAACATACAG
Source organism: Erythroxylum williamsii (assembly GCA_027564335.1). Classification (NCBI taxonomy): domain Eukaryota; kingdom Viridiplantae; phylum Streptophyta; class Magnoliopsida; order Malpighiales; family Erythroxylaceae; genus Erythroxylum; species Erythroxylum williamsii. Next base: position 4,609,593 of record JANITW010000008.1, on the reverse strand, counting down.
CTATTATACCACAATGTCTAGTGCCGCTGCTTTCCACCTCACAATTATTAATAAACGTCTCCCATCCTGTCTCTCCCCACACCATGTTGATCATCTCGTCCTCGTTCCATATATAAATCCCGGCGATAGTTCCTTGATGGCAAGGCACCCCTGAGGGGTGATCTACTCCTTTCTCTCACATCCCGTCCCCATCGGCCACGTTGAGGGGGAGGAAGAGGTGGTGGTGGTGGAAGTGGAGAAGGCAGCCGCCTCTCTAACCCTTTCCTCTCATTGAAATAACTGTCTCTTCCACGATCTCTGTGATTCCAATCCACTGGCAAAGGCCTATCAAATTTATTCCTTCCCCTATAATCATCATCTGGAAAATCTGGTCGATCTCCCCGCGTGTCCTGATCAGAAAACCTATGCCTCAAAGGTGGGGGACCACCAGGTCCAAAATCTCTAGGGCCATCTCTGGCCCAACCTCGTGGAGGCGATCTATAACCATTCATGTTCCTTCCAGGAGAAAGATCCAAAGGAGGACCAGGTAAACGCCTAGGAGGATGTGATGGTGGAGGACCAGGATAGCCCCTCCGAGGACTTCCAGCAGGTCCATAGCGAGGCTTCCTGCAGTTGTTACAGAATTCTCTCCTTGCAAAGTTCAGGTTGGCACACCTGAAAAACATACAAGGAAACATTATACGAAAAGTACACAGCTCAAAATTCCCTCTTCTACTGTCTCCAGTTTATTTTATACATACACTGACAAGAATAAAGGATAGTACAAATTCTTAATTCAATGTTATGACTAAGGGGAAGTGCAAGCTTAAAGCATCAAGAATGGCTGTGAGAATCAAATTAAAAGGATGAAAAATGATTTGAAGTTCAGAACATTTTATAAAAGCATGTACGGTTCTAAGCTCCTTCTAAGATGTATGATCCTGAAAAAGCTTATGGTAAAGACCAATTCAAGTAAAGAGATAACAAGAAAATTTTGTTAGTCAATAGAAGTATGAAAAGACTATAATGCTCTTATCTTGATATGATAGCTTGGAAATAACTTGGTAGCAAAGAGAATACACAATCTAAGTTGAGGCCCACTTGGGTTCTTGAGTTCTCTATTACCAAATCTCTACCACAAATGAAATGCATTGTTCCATAAAAAGCAATCATTACGTCATCATATATGGTCAATCAGGTTTAATACACTTGCAGAGAATAGCAAAGGTTTTAATACACTTGCAGAGAATAGCAAAGGACAAATGGGGACCAAACGAAAAAGATGAGGAGGTGAGGAAGAGAAGTGTTGCAGCAAAAGAGCAACAGATATGAACTTACAAAGGATCAGAGCAAATCCAGTCCCCTTCCCTTGGACGTACGTTTGGATTATTTCGACTGCCCTCACCTCTAAATGGACCTGAACCAAATCCAGGCCCATCAAAATTTCTCCCGAGTGGTCTGCCACCACCCCTTCCTCTAGCATAAGGAGGTGAAGAGTCTCGATATCTACCAGGAACTTTTCTACCACTAAATTCACGGCCTCGAGCAAAACCTCCTGGATGATCAAAATCAGAATTATAGCGATGATCTGGATCTCTTCTGCGTACAGGAGAAGAACCTGAACCTGCATGAATCCTATATCCTGGAAAACAACCAGTAAAACCTAAAGATGAGCTACCCAGTAAGAGGAGGAGAAATTTTGTTAGTACAAAGTGGCATTTTGCTAGCTGTAACTTTTAACCAATAGTTGTAATATTCAAATCCACATAACTGCATGACAATAAGCATCACTCAGAACCTTCTCATAACACAAGTGCAAACATAAAATCTTAGTGCATAAGATAAGCAATTGCATGATATCACCCCTTCTTGCACCATATCTGCAGTTGAATAACCACAAAGAGCTCTGTGTAAGCACTTAATGCAACTGACGCTGCCTAACAAGGTTACTTGAACTCCCCGCAGGGATGGGAGAAAGAAAGAACTGTTGTTATTATGTCAATGGTGTCCACCTATTCATTCGACCACTAAATACCTATTTTTTATCAAGATCATGAACTATCAAACCAAAACTAAATAACCTGAAATTGCCACGTCTCACCAGGAGTAGTACTTGGTTGGCAGCTGCAGCCTACAGTCTAAGATCTATTGATGCCTAACATACAAACCATTGTAGAAGATCACGGTGCAAGTATAAGCATACCAGTAACTTCAATAAAAATTACAACTTCAAGATGGAGAAGTACAGCCAACAATCCACATCATAAGCATAGCAAACCATCCACAGAAGGCCCACTGAATCTTCCTGAACCAAATGTAGTTCAAAAATGGTGCAGCTTCTAGTTTGCCCTCTTATTTGCACAAACCACACAAGTATATTGATAAAGAGATCAAATAAGACAGCCAAATAACCACTCTATAATTCCACCAACCATATTGGAATATAACTTGAACCAACGTAGAATGAATAGCTAGTGGTGCACTTGAACCAAGGAACCTTTCCCACTTCCAATATGTGACTGACTTTACTTCTATGCAAGGCAAATCCAGTTACAAAAATGAGAATGACAATCTGATTGATCCATCATCCACAGGTTAAAGCGACACGCAGAAAATTCCCCTCATAATTGACCACCCATCGAACAAAAACTAACAACTAAACTTAGCATAACAAAACTAATGGAAATGATTTACTAATACAAGTTCACAAATTCAATGCCCTTAAGCCACTCTTGAATGTACAATACTGTTATACCCATAAATGAGTTAATAAGAGTAAAGCAAACCAGTGCAGTTGTCCAAACAAAAAAATTTGACAGGTAAGTGAGAAGCACCGATCAAACCACTGATATCTTTGGAATAACTCCAACCCATAGAATAGCCACCCAAAACCCGTTAGTTATCAGTAGATGCATTCCCATTATCTAAGATATCCAGAAGTTCCGGAGGAAACAGAACCCAATTTCCATTAGTGGACATCATATTACAATAGCCAGCCCAAAAGTTATTGTTCAAAGCACTTAAAGGCACCCATCACACCAAGAAAATGCCATCAGCTTCTTACAATTTAGACCAACTTTCAGTGGAACAGAAGATTGCTCAGACCACATAGCATCGCAGTCCTGCAACTTATAAAGAAAGCTTCCCATCAAATGTAACTTAACCAATTCATCCTACCAAGCCATGTGTGATGAACATGATGCCACATTCACTTTCAGTGTAAAATTGCAACCATTGTTTGACTTCCCATAAAATCTCCAATCCTGTGATTAATGGCTTCAGGACAAATTGACAAACACAAATCCAACAGATCCTACAATACCACCCACAAATGAATTTATTGCAATCCCCAAAATTACATTATGCTTAATACGAACAAAAATGCAATTCCCAGAAAATGATCCAAGATGCACTACACCATTATGCCTTCCTCAAGACCCAAGTTCTTGCAGGTAAGATTCATAGCTGTAACACATAACAGCAAAATTTATTTGCAATTCAACAAAGGCAAGTGGTACTATATCCACAAGCTTGACATACAAGAAAGAATGGAAAACAAAACAAAGTTAGAAAACCTAGTTGTTGTAAGCTCAGAATGGAGTCAAGTGGTAAGCAGTGATTAAGGTAATCAATTTGATCATAATAACCAGCAGAGATGTCAACTGAAAATTTCAGCTTCTGAGAAATCGTTTTTGTATAATTTAGCAGCTACAACAACAAAAAAATAGAGTAATGCCAACACATTAACACCCAAACCATTCAATTTTTCTATCTTAGATTTCAAAAAGTGATAGACTGAAGGAACTGACTATAGTGTTCAATAGGACTTCATCACTCATGGGACTAAAAGGCATAGCCTCCAAACAAATTTACAGAGGGGAATTTATACTGTAGTTTTTTCTTTACAACTATATCTACATCATAAATAATCATTTCATGGATGAAAATAATCTCCAAGGAGCTTCAACCCTTGCTTGAACATTCTACACCTCAGTTACACTCAGCAAGATAGTTCTCAAAGAAGGTGTGCACAAAGTGATTCTCACTTTTATTGGGATATCAAGTGCATGGTTAAACTAGATAGTAGTAATAGAAAATTAAGTTCATGAATGGCAGAAAAGTGAGAGAAAATGATTTGAGAAGAACAGTCTTACATGGGAAAAAAAAAAAAAAACAACTATACACGTCTATGCTCTTCAACTTCTGTCTCTAATACCCACACACAAAGCTGAACCCTCCACAAACACAAATTCAAGTTTTGCCTGAAGACACGAGGAATATTAAAATCCAACTCATAATACATTCAAGTCTCTATTTACACACAAAAAAAAAAAAAAAAAAAAAGAGAAAAGCTTGCAATGTCAACATCAGAAGCAAACTTACCAGAAAACCAATCAAATATTTTGTTACCACGAGATATATTGGCAACTGCGAAGACATACTATCAATACTCCATATCAAAGTCAAAAAATTGAGAATATGAGAAACAAGCTGCCCGTTTAACTACAAAAATTGTTAAATCAACAGGCAACAACGTCACAGTGTACATCCTCCGGTCTATAGCTAACACAAATCCACTAGTTCGGAATTAGTGCTTCAAATCCTCGGCGAATAATCGAAATGCAACGGAGAAAATTAGATCTTAAATTATTTTCCCAAAAACATCTTGAATTATGTTCCAAAAAAATAAATCTCGAATTCTTTCAACGATCTAAAAATTACAATCAGATCCCAATAACACCCCATAGGAGACTAACCAGGATCGTCTGAGTAGCGATCTGACCGAGAATAAGGAGGCTCACGGCGCACCTCGCCAGGCTCGTAGTCGTTGCCAACATGGCGGCCTCCGCCTCCGCCGACGGCGCCCACGGCATCGCCGCCATCGCTAGCCGATGGCCGCACGATGAGACTGCTAAGAAGCGGCTGTTGATGCGATGCCGATTGGTCCTTGTCTCTGGAACCCATCTTTTGCCGAGAATTTTCCACAGTAGGGAGGATTGCGTTAGCCTTGGTTTAGTCGTCGAGCTTTGGATTGCTTGCGACGTGTATGAAGAACCCTAAACGGATATTCTCAGAACTTTGTATTCCAATTTTGTTTAATTATCCTTAACGGAACAAACTTTTGTGATTTTGCAATATGAGGCGGGGCGAAGTTTATTTCTTGTTTTAGTTCTCGTCAAACTTTCATTTTAGTACATTTGGCCCAGATTTTTTTGTTTTTGGTTCCTGAACCGGCTGGCATTGAACGGGCCACGTTTATAAGGAAGGATTTCTTTCCTTTTCTGTTTTCTTACAAGTGAAAAAAAGGACAAGTGTCGAAGTTCCAAACGTTTTATTAAATTCACCTACGTTGTACGAACGACGAATTTTGCCTGCCATCATGAGTCAGCTTTGCTTATATTATTAATAATAAATGTGAACAATCAATTTTATTTAAATTAGTAACGATAACAGATCAAATTGAATTGCTTCAATATTTTTAGTTTAATTAAACTTATTTTAATTTATTAATTTAAACTTAGTTTAATCTTACAATAATTAACCGAGCAAGATTGCACCTAAACGGAGGACACACTGCCTCTAGGAACATACGATCTTGCGTCGCAGCAGACATCGTGGATGCTCTTTGGTCCCCCGATCACGCCACGTTACGAAAGGCGATAACACGAGTCCAAAAGACCAGAGACGACTGACGAGAGTCTCTAGAATTGCAGCGGGGACCACCACCCACCCAGCTCAGTTTTTTACGGATCCAAAATGACTAAATCGCCCCCTAATGATAAAACGACAGAACACCTATTCTCGGGACCTGTCGCGTTCTCATTAGCCACCCCTTTCTTCATGCAGGGAGAAACGTTTCGTATTCGTAGCAATTAGCAAACAAAGCACAGCCACGGTCCCTTGTTCTCGCAGCCGTGTTGCCTACGTCGGCGAATTCCAAAATAGACCTCAGCCATTCAATTTCCTTGAATCTCTTTAATCGAACCTATTTTACCTAACATTAATTCATAATTAATTAAAATCTAATCAAACCACTGTCCGAAACTTATAGTTGATAAAGATCTATCCCTGTGTACAAACTCTCACATCTCTGTACCTTGGACACGCATGCCTCCCCCTCGCGCTCTCTAAATAAACCCCCACCGCCCCCATCGCACGACAGCAAGAACAGTAGCTTGGTTGGCGGCCTGCCGTTGTTCTTCTTCTTGTAATATTATCATATTAAGCTACTTCTATTACAATTTCTCTCGAAATTTCTGTTTGTGTTCTTCGAATTGGAAGAAAGAACCGAGTAACGGAAAATTTTATCTCGCGATTTCCTCTCTCGATCCTTGGTTGATCTCTGCATGATCTGAACGAGATCAAGGTGATCTTTTAAAGTCTGCGCGTTGGCGTCAAATGCCGTTTTAATGCAACTGTCTTGTTTGATTTCCTTTCGAGTATGAGGCCGGTCGTATTATTTTGTTTGATTGCCGATTAAGTGTAGAAAGAAAAGTAATTTTACTGATTAAACGTCGGTTCCTGCTTATATTACGAAGATGGCATAGAAGAATCGAGTTTTTTATGTAGTGCACTTGTATGTTATTTGAATGTTCATGTTAGTTATTGGTTCTCAAAGCAGAGATTGGCCGGAAAGTGTAGTCTTCTTGTGTTTCTAATTGTTTGTAGATGCTTGATCGAGTGTATTTCACCTTGTTTTAATGTAATTTGCTTCTTATTCTTTGCTTGATCATCACTACTTTATCGCATGCTGCATCCTCTGTATGATGTCTCCTCTCTTCTCTTTTGTACTTGCGATCCTTTTTCTGTATTTAGTAGTTTGGTCAATAGGCTGGTTATCAATAGAAAGTAGCTCTGGTTCTAAATAAATAAAAGCCGCAAGATTTAAATTTCTGTTTGTTTCTATTGGTACTCCTTTATGCACGAGATCATTATTTTGTGACTGATTAAGCTTCGGTGGGAAAATATGGATTAAAAGAAAACTTAATTAATCGAAATGAGGTTCACTAGAATTTCCCTGTGTTGTTTTTGGATGACAGACTGGCTCTGCTATTAACATGTGGGGACAACGTGAATCATGCTCGATGTACAAAAGAATGACATCGAGGGACTACTCAGATTCGGATGATGTAGAACATAACTCAGGTAGATCCATCTATTAAGCTTCAAGAGGTTCACTGTACATTTAGCCTAGTGAGATGTGATATTAAGAATTCGTATCTATTGCATGTTTTTTATGAGTTCATTTTAATAGTCACTTGAGATTTATGTCATCCGCCAGTTGTTGAGTTCCTCTGCTCCATTGTTATTTTAAAGTTTTACAATTTGGTTGACATAATGTTTGGGCTTGATTCTTGTATGTTCTTTTAGATCTATTGCAGAGCAATCTGGATTTTGAAACGACAAATCCTTCATGGAAGCTTTCTTTTCCTCATGTGCTGGTGGCAACCATATCATCCTTCTTATTTGGTTACCATGTTGGGTTTGTGCACCTTCTTGGACTTGCTTTTCGTAGACTACTCTTCATATGTTTTTATAATCATTATTTGTACCTTATATGTGCTGAACAATGTTTTAGGTTCTCATTTATTGTGGTTGATTGTTTCAGTGTGGTAAATGAACCGCTTGAAAGCATCTCCTTGGATCTCGGATTCAGTGGCAGTACCTTGGAAGAAGGTGATCCAGTGTGAATACTTTTGCATTTCACACTACATGTGACTTTTCACTAAGATCTACAGCTCATTTTTCATATCAAATGTAGGCCTTGTGGTCAGTACGTGTCTCGGTGGTGCCCTTATTGGATCTTTGTTCAGTGGTTGGATAGCTGATGGGATAGGACGACGTAGAGCATTTCAGATTTGTGCTTTGCCCATGATTATCGGGGCTTCTATGAGGTACTGTGAAGTAACCCCTTCTGGAATGATTAATTCTAGGAATGTGCTTCTTTTATTGCATTTCTCAGAACATTAAATTTTTAACTCCTACATAGGTTATTGATTTCTGCTGTATTCCTGCAAGTGGAAGTTCTTAGAATTATGGTAACATACATAGTACTGAAAGCGAGGACCTTTCACCTTATGGTCAAAAACTTTTTGTTTTCCAGTTAGGGGTGTCCTGAAAATTCAATCAGCAACCTTAGAAATGGCTTTTTCCAACTTTGTCCTCTTGGTCTTGCGTGAGGTTGGAAATGATTCACAATATGTTGGTCGATTATCAAATTGGATCAAGCTGTATATACAGGATTTACTTGTACAAACACCACACAAGGACAATCTATTTCACATTATTAATCTCTTATTCTTTTCGGCCATATTGTCATAGTAACTTTTTACATTTTTTATCTTAATGATCATTGATCATTACTGCATAAAGAATAGTCCTCCTCATGCAACTTATAGTTCTAACACGTTCTTTAACTGATTCCGCGTACATATGAATAAATGATGTCCATTTCAGTGCATCAGCGAAGACTTTAACTGGTATGCTTCTGGGAAGATTGTTGGTGGGAACTGGAATGGGCCTTGGCCCCCCAGTTGCAGCTCTTTATGTGACTGAGGTATGCTAACTGTTATCCACAGCAGCATATGTGCTGTATTGTCCCCTATGCATCAGAAAAATGTTTCATTTTATATCTATTTGGCATAATCGTCACAAACAGGTATCACCCTCCTTTGTAAGGGGTACATATGGAAGCTTCATCCAGATTGCAACATGTCTAGGACTTATGGGGGCTCTGTTTCTAGGAATTCCTGTGAGACAAATTGCAGGCTGGTAAGGGTTGTACAATTAGAGCCATGCCATGTATTGTCAGCATGTTATTCATAGATATTTTATTTCTTATCTGAAACATTCATGAGCAGGTGGCGCATGTGTTTCTGGCTATCTGTTATTCCCGCTTCCATACTTGCTTTTGCCATGCTCTTCTGTGCGGAGTCTCCACATTGGCTGTACAAGGTTTGTTCCCTTTACATTCATGTGCTTTATTTGTGTTCACTCTTCAGCAATGTACTGATTTGCTGCACTGGAGAAGGAGAGATATACTTTTCGAACCTAGATTTTCTACACATTAGTCATGTGTTCTTCAAGTTGAAAGGAGAAAAACCTGTTTATGTTGAGAAAATATGTTCCTCACCTATCCTAATATAACAATGTTCTGTCTCAGTCTTCTCTATTTTTCTCTGTGAGTTGTACACAGTGTACTCACACATGCACATTGAGTTCTTTTTACTTGGTCAGTCTTGAATCCAAATTGTATGTCTGCTCATCTTGCGTGAAATAATCCATATAGAAATAGTATCTGCTGTTTTCAGATTCCCATAGGTCCTACATTTTTTGGGTACAGAAAGGAAGAATTGCTGAAGCTGAAACTGAATTTGAGAGGCTGTTAGGTGGAGCACATGTCAAATTCGCGATGCAAGAGTTATCTAAATTAGATAGAGGGGATGATGTGGAGTCTGTCAAATTCTCAGATCTGCTTTATGGTCGCCATTTCAGAGGTAGTGATATTTTGAAATTTTGGGTGTAATCTGACAGGCTTTGTGAGTATGGTTGATACTTTTTGGTTGACCATTAACAGTAGCTGTTACTGTTATGACTTCATATTCGTTTCCTGCTACATCTTGTCTTGTTTCTTTCGCTTTGTTATTCATGTGTTCCTTTTGCAGTTGTTTTTATTGGGTCAACCCTATTTGCTTTACAACAGCTATCTGGTATAAATGCTGTATTTTATTTCTCCTCAACCGTGTTTAAAAGCGCTGGCGTCCCATCAAATATGGCAAATGTCTTTATTGGAATTGCCAATCTTTCGGGTACCAATTATTTGATTGCTATTTCTCCCTTGTGAGTTGTGAATGTTGATTATTCATGGTTGCCATTTTTCTTTTGACTAACGTCAGTTGCCTTCAGGATCCGTTATTGCTATGGCTTTGATGGACAAACTAGGAAGGAAGGTGCTGCTCCTTTGGAGCTTCCTTGGAATGGTGAATTTTAAATACATGCAATCTCTTTAGAATTTAATTTACTTGTCTTTCTGGCATCAGTGACACAAAAAGCTTATTTTTCTACTGCGCAGCATATGCATTTTTAAATGAATGATATTCTGTGAATGAATTTGATGTATTCTAATCCTTATGTCCTTGTGTACGAACCTGACTTCTATTTAATGAACATTCTGCAATGTCAGGCCATCTCCATGGGACTTCAAGTTGCTGCTGCTTCTTTTTCTATGTTGAACTCTGGAGTTTTCTACCTATCTATTGGTGGCATGCTAATGTAAGTGCTCTCTTTTTCATGTTTAGGATGATCAGATATTCTCACAACTTATGTCCCTGTTACTTACTTATCAGGCTGCTAGGGAAATTAAGATTGCTTATAGTCCATTTGTTTCCAAGATATTTTCCTTTTCATTTACAAACAGAATCAATGGAGAACCTAAATTGGATAAATTAAGGAAGGACATGTGTTGAGATCCGATATAGAATTTGAATTTGAATTCCAAGTCTGATGTTTACCATAATTATACATGTAATAGCTTAGGATTATGATGACTTCTATAGTCTTGTAATGGAATTTTTTTAACCCAAAATATAATTCTTTGGTGATGCCATAACAATTGAATAACTTCATTCCAATTTCTGTGAATTTTATAGCAAATTGAAATTTCAATTGCGATAGGCAGACAACAGAGTTACGACTGACAAGCTCGTTCACGTTCTGAGAGTCCAAAACAAAACAGAAATCTTACCATCATCTTCTCCTGATAAAATTTTATCTGTCGAGGTTGTTACTGCTATATCATGTACTCAGGAATGAGAATTGAAAAAGAAAAAAGGACATTTGATAGGCTGGCAGCAGGCGTTTTGATTCACTCTCAATTAATCACATGACAGGGCTATGTATTTCTAACAGATGAAAGATATTTCTTTCTCGATTAAAAATGCCAGGACTAGGGGCCATAATGAGGAAATTTTCTTTTCAGGTTTGTCTTTACATTTGCTTTAGGAGCTGGTCCAGTTCCAAGTCTCCTACTACCAGAGATCTTCCCCAGTCGAATAAGGGCAAAAGCTATGGCAGTCTGTATGTCTGTGCATTGGGTAAGTCCTTGCTTTCCTTTCATCATTGGTATATAGGTATCTATTGTTTCGTGCAAAGCTTTAATAGAAATTTGAATAGTTTGGAATTGGGTACATCAAGAAAACAAACCTAACAATCTACGCTTGCATCTTTGCTGCTAAATAAATGTCTTATTTATTAGAGATACAACTGACACTCTTTCGACAGGTGATAAATTTCTTTGTGGGGTTGTTATTCTTGCGTCTACTGGAGCTATTGGGACCAAAATTCTTGTACACTATTTTTGCGACTTTTTGTTTGTTGGCTGTGGCTTTTGTGAAAAGAAACGTGATGGAGACCAAAGGAAAATCACTCCAAGAAATTGAGATAGCTCTTCTACCCCCAGAATAAGAATTCTCTCTTCCAATGATTGATCAGTTTGTTCCAATCTGCCTTGAAGTTCTAACTGATGGGAGTGAATTGGAGGAAGATAATAGATGGTACAAGAAGAACAAGTTTTAAATATCAGTTCCGTTATAGACGTGTTCTGGCGTTTGTTGATCTACTGCAATAACGTGAAGAAATTCTACAGGAGAGCATCTCACAGGTCCTCAATCACCTGTATAATCTAGGAACTAACGATTACTATTCAGAATAATAATAATCTTATTATTATTACATGTAGACAATTTTGCAGCTCATTTAAAAATGTTGAATTGCTTACCAAAACCTGCTACCCTGTTGTTTGCTATTGGTTTGAATTCTACGTTCTGTTTATTTCCCAATCTTTTGCCATTTGACTGTTGAGTAACTTGATGTCCAAGCTCCTGGCACTCGAGGAAAACCCATCTGTACTTCTCCCATCTTTTTACCTTTCAATTCGACCGAAAAGAACGTAGATCGATGTGTACCAATTTCACATTCATCGTCGATACGTTACCAGTCGGAGTCAGGACGAATCTGCCGCAGGCCCCGCAGCCCAGGTGAACTTCAACAAAATCAGTCTAACCGTATTAAATGTAACGACGGTGAAGTACTACGAGTCATTTAAAGTATTACCTAAAATTTGAACTTGGTAAATGAGAAGATAATCACGTCCCATTTCGAGCTTCTTGTAACGTTATCAAAAATGAAGTAACTTGTATACAAAAACGACTAGAAAACAAGTTATACCTTTTTATCCCGTACCACAAACTACAACTTAATTTATACTTTACTACCAATGACAAGGCTGAGAGAATGATCGATTCCCTCCAAGATTCGACCAACCAGTTCATGAGATGAAAATTGACTGTTTCCTAGTTACAGAGGCTAATATATAACACATAAAAGCAAGCAAATCTTAAATTTCATTGTTCTGTCAGCACCATCCAAATTTCTTGCGGGTCTACAGTGAAGGATGGGTGTTCTTTTTGTGGTCGTTCATTACATTCTAAGCAACACAACCTCCACACACGATGCTCCTGCAATTGTTAAACAGAAAAACCAAGTACACTGGCAGATTAGTGGACTACAAATGTGTACTTAGTCTATAATGATTCTACAGGTCTTGGTTGCAGTTTCATAATATGCAAAGCTTTTGAGACTGATGCTTGGTGATGGTGAGATAAAGAGGACTACCCATTTTCCTATATGAATATTAGTTTGTATCATTTGAGGCAAAGGTCTATGGGATGCTTTAACTTGCATTGAAATATTGGGAAACCAGTCCTTAGAACCTGCCACAGGACTTCCTTTGAACATATACAGTTTAAATCAAGGTAAATTAGGGGATTTGCTAGTTATGGGAGCCATTGTTAGTAGTTAACAAAGATCTCAGTCATTTATATCCTATCCTTGGAACTGGTATTGTGTATTTTCCTTCTAAATGCACTATAGTTCATGAACACATCAAAGGTATTGAAGTAGAAGTACTAACGCAATTGCTCGACCAGAACTTCGATGCCTTCTTTTACTTTCTAGTTCTCTCCTCCTTGGAGGTTGAAGAACAACCTTGATTGCGGTATCAAAAACAGCTTTCACGTTCTGCGTAATCACTCAAAAAATCAGACTAGGGATTATAACCAATGAAGGAACCTAGAGGATACCCTATTTAAAGATTCTTGAATTTCTAATTTTCATCGTGAACTACCTGCTGGGTCTTGGAGCTGCATTCAATGTATGCTGCTGCACCAATCTGTTTCCTTAGTTCCTCGCCCTGATTATAAAAGCTGGATTTAGTTGAAGACATGCGTAACACTTTTCTCCCTAATATTATAAACCAATTGCGAAGGAAACTAAACGTATTTTACACATACCTGAGCGGATGTTATGATATTAGGATTCATAGGATCACAAATGTATCCTCTGTCATCACGAAGATCTGTTAAAGGTAAACGTATTATCAGTATGGTGAAAACAAATGGTTGATGCACAAAACCAATTTGCATCGTCACATTTCAAATGTTGCAACTTGCTCACCTAGTTTAGTTCCAACAAGAACAATTGGAACATTTGGTGCAAATCGACGAAGTTCAGGCATCCACTGATTGAAGATCAATTTAAATTCCAGTTAAATAAGGATCAAAAACAACCAAAGAGCAGATATTTCACCATGAGCACATTTCACCAGATAAAAAAGAGTTCTCCGGTCAGCTACAAAGCGAATGTCAGATGGGAATTTTAACTTGGAACTGTTGGTGGAACACACACAAGGAAATGGATAGTTGTAAAGGGACGAAACAAAAAAGCGGAGGACGTCAACATCAAAGTTCCAACCTTTTTGAGAACATTTTCGTAACTTGCCCTGCTAATTAATGAGAATGCCAACACAAATATATCTGCACCTCTGTAACTCAGTGGTCTCAGCCTGCTGTAATCTTCCTGACCTTTGATGGGTATAAGAAGAAAGGTTATAAACTTATAACTAATTTGATCGTGAACGAACCTACCACCAGCCTCTGTAAATACCACAAGCTGTAACTTCAAGAGCTCCAAGAGAATGAATATTTAATAACATACCTGCAGTATCCCACAGTCCCAAATTGACAAAGTTTCCATCTACAGACACATTAGCACTGAAATTATCGAACACTGTGGGTATATAATCCTGCCAAACCAATGACATACGCAGACAGGTAATTAAAAGTCAGAGTCCTTGCCCAACGTATATGCTTAAAAATAATCCAACTCCAAACTCTGAGTAAAGTGGAGACCTTTCCAATGTCTCTTAACCAAACCCTTCTAATAAAAACAAATGCAATTGCAAAACCCGTCAAAGTTATAAACTTTCCTGAGATCCAGTTTGAGGGCGAAAAGACCCATGTATATAAATGTCCCAGCAATCCATTGATGACACAGAAACAAGCCAAAAACAAACAGAAAAGAGATAGGCAAGGCATTGGATTCAATTGGGAATGTAGTTGTAAGACTTACAGTAGGGAACTTGTTACTAGTGTAGCAAATGAGCATACAGGTCTTGCCAACAGCTCCATCTCCCACTGTAACACATTTAATGAACTTGGAAGCACTCATTTTCTTAGATTGAACAACCAGTTTGCTCCGGTACCCACTTCCTCTTTTAGCTAAAGATACGACCACAAGTGTGCTAAAACTCTATGGGAAGTGTTCATCCAAAGAAAGAAGATTCTTTGAAGTAAAAGCTTGAATAGAAGAAGTTAAAAAGAACAAAAGAGGAAGGGGAAAGAGTAGATAAAACCTAAAAAGTTTCGGACTCTTCAAGGCAAGAAAGTAAACGAATTATAAAGAAAAAGACTTTTTAAGGGCGTCCCCCTCAATAAGATTCAAAATCCAACAGAAATATTTTTTGAAACTCAAAAGAGTAATGGCAATGAGAGGGAGGGAGGGACCCTGTCCCTTTCTCAAACGGCACTTTTAGACCTTTCTAAAGTTCCAACCATGCAAACAAATATTTTTATATGTTCGTTACTGTGTACTAGCTTCTTTGTCTTTGGTAATGATGGTAATAGTCCTAACTAAATCTACTTAAACATTTAACTTCGGTGCTAAAACTGCAGTAAAATTTGCATGAACAACGCAGACTTTTAATGTAAAGGATTGGAAAAGAAGGAAGGTTAGATAAATTATAATTGGAATCAAACATAGTAATTCAACAAGGAAAATGTAATTTAGGGACCACTTGAAAAGCTTAAGAGCCCCAATGGCGTCTGGAGTTATTAAGGAATAACATAAAAGAGTAGGATCTTTTGCTAGTGAGATGCTTGGTTTAGCACTAATCGGACAAGAGCATCAATACGGTTTGGCGCTGGTTGGAGCTTAGAGGCTGGAAGCAGTCTACTTCATTGCACATTTTTTGTAATAGAAGTTGGATGGGATGTGACCGTTGGATGTCACTGTCACTGTCACTGTTGAAGCACATGCAAAGGCCAAGCAGGACCCTAGGTGGAGCCGGCCAACCATATCCAGAGGTCCCGATCGGCACGCATCTCCAGAAATTTTCAGGTGTTGAGAAGTGCGGTGGTTGATCAGGGGTGACATATTATAATCAGAAACCTAATCTATGAATTTAATCATTTTTTTATTATATAAAATATATATATATATAATTAATAATATATGAGAATTAAAATCATCGTCATCATCACTTAGTATGAAATCTCGCAATAAAGCAAGGTTTAAAGAAGTACGATAATACACAGCCTTACTCTTATATAATAAAGGGGCTGTAACAAGAATTAAGGCTGCACAAGCATAACTGATCTCTTCAAACCTACGTTTAACAAGATTTTTACTATTGTTGCGTAGAAACGTATCAACACTTAAAACACTTTTTGGTCTTCCGATCCTTAATTACAGATCGATGAATCCTCAGTCTTTGTAATGCTGTTTGGTGGCTACACCACGGAATAATTAATTACAGATCGATGAACTTTTTCATGCAAGTTCTTCAACTTATACCTCTATCTTGGCTGTTTACACTGCCACTGGGACTAACATGCAAATATGAGCCAAGTGGTTAGCTAGCCCTGCCTTCCTTCACCTTATCTACCATAAGTTTTATTAACATTTTGCTTCCCGAGAAAGTATTTGTGTCTCAACTCTCAAGGCGGATACTCTCCCAGATAGGATAGGATTCATTCAGCGATACATGGAACTTGATCATCGACTTTAAGGTTTTCGAGTGATGCGATGCAATGCTGTAGCATATGAAGTAATGGGACAGACGACGAGTAAACAATAAATTTCTTACGTCTATTTTGATTGTCTGTGAGGTATATCTACACGAGGAATGGCTGGCTATAACAAACTTGTAACAGACTAAACTAATTATGAAAAAAATATGTACTTTTTATGGTGTTTCTGGGCAATGTATCACTCAGGATAAATTTCAGTGCTACTTCTCTAAGAATGTGCCCACTCTGACCTCCCATTCTTTATGCAGTACATTGAGGTTCTCTCATACTCGACCTAGGTCGGTTGGGATTTGAGTTATAAAATTATTGGGTGGGTTATACGGCTCGAGTATGGGTTCCGGGGTGGTTATTGTCTAGGCTCAGTTGGTATGGTAAGGGTACATGGTTGACTAGGCATAGTTGATGAAATGTTTCGGTGAGTGTATAAGGAGCCAAACTCAAGTCTATTTAGTGGAAAGGTAACAGGAGCAGTTGGGTTTTGCAGTGGAGGACTGGGTTCTGTATTCGAACATGGGAAGGTTTGTTAGTGAAAAACAACATCGCAGGAAATGTGTATTTAATTTGTAGATAAGTTCATAATTTTAAAGCCTTTGCATCCAGACACGTATCGTAAGAACAAACCCTTAGAGAGCGTTTGGTTTGAGAATTTAAAACCGAAGGAATAGAATAATGGTAAAAAATTGTGTTTGCTTTAGAATGTTCAATTCCAGGAGAATGGATTTATCCTATTAAATTTGATAATCTACTAAACCCACCAAGGGAATGAGTATCGAGTTTTCATTCCAATATAAGTTTATTTTTCACTCTTTTATCATCAACATTTGTCCTACCATCTTCTTTACTTCCTTATCCCCTCTCAATTCCTTACGATCTCTCATCCTGCCTTATCGCGTCACATCAACAAAGGAATTTTTTGTTTTGTACCTCCAGGTATATTTTCTGAAATCCCTCGTTTTAATTTGATGTTAAATGAACTAGATAGAACCTAATTTCATCTCATTATAAATGGGGTTTTTGCTCCTTTTTTTATATATATTCTCGTTTTATGATTTAATCAAGAGAATAATCAATCTATTATATGGTTTGATGATGTTAAAGTGCATATGGTTATAGATTGAATGAGAATCATTAAACCAATCTGCTCCTTTTTTTCCCTTATAATTATTGTTTTGTAATTTAATTTGATTTTTCGTATATGATTTTAACTCTTAAAAAAAAGGAAAAACACATAGCGAATCATCTTCTACGTTAGTGTTTGTTTATTTGTTTTGTAAAGCTTTTAATGGCTTTCAAAAATAATGAAACAGAGGCACTTTTTATAGTTTGTAACCTTCGTATAAAGATGCAAACCCTTCATCTTTATCCAACATCTATTTCTTCATAAAATTCATGCCTTTTTATTTTTATAAAGCCTTAAAATTTGGATAAAGTGAAGAATTACTTTTATTTGATTTTACAATTTAACAATTGTATAAAGATGCTCTTGAATTTATTTGGTGTTATTGTTTAACATCTATAAAATAGAAACATGTTTTAAAGCTTTACATACGTTGCGTGCTTTTGGATTTAGATAAAAAAATAGTTTTTAAAATTCTTGGAAGAGGCAGATAAATAGATATTATTGCCCATTTTGAATAATTAAAATCGAAAGTATACAATAATGTTGTGATTAATTAGGAATATATCCTTGTTCATATGCATACAATATTATTGCTCATTTTGTGAGCACTTATATTCGTTAATGTAACAACTGCCTTTAATTCAATGTAGAACATTATGGCATGTACCCCTATCATAAGTAGACGACGCAAATTAATTTGAAATGCTCGGATTATGGCAACATTGGTCAATGTATTCAATCTAGTTTTTGTTACTTGGTATCAAATGTTGTTGATACATTTACACATTACAAGACCCCCATTGAAAACCAAAGAAGAAATCAAACATGAGAGAATGAAATGGATGTTTGGGCTCACAAAACAATCTGATACTATTTGTATTAGTGAGCTCCGAATGGATAGATGTACATTTGGTATGTTGTGAGAGAAGGTAAGAGATATTGGAGGGTTAAAGGACACTAAGAACTCTTCATTAAAGGAAATAGTTGCTTTGTTTTTATATGTGTTGGCTCACCACAAAAAGAATAGGACAATTGGCTTATTGTTTCATCGAAGCGGGGAAACTATCAGCCGACACTTTAATAGTTGCCTTTTAGAAATCTTGAAATTACATAGAATATTGCTTAAAAGACCTCAACCTATTACAAAAGATTGTGAGGACAATCGTTGGAAGTCTTTCAAGGTACCTTCTTGTTAATCTTTTTCTATAGGTTTGAATATTTTTTCAACCATTTAGAGTCTTAGTTTTTATCTTCAAATGACAGGGTTGTTTAGGTGCTTTAGATGGGACGTTAATTAAAGTGACACCTCTATCTAATAAAAAATCACGGTATTGCACTAGAAAAGTAAATATCGCAACAAATGTGTTGGGTGTGCGTTGAGCAAATATGCAATTCATATATGTTTTGCCTGGTTGGAAGGGTTCAGCACATAATGGCCGTGTACTTCGTGATGCTATGAATAGACCTGAAGGACTTAAAGTTCCTCAAGGTATAAGTGCTTCACACACATAGAGAGATATGTATATATTAAAAACTTCATTCAATCTCTAATCAATGTATACTTGTGAAGGTTGTTATTACTTGATGGACTCTGGATACTACAATGCTGAGGGGTTTTTGGCTCCATTTCGAGGTTAACGATATCACCTTAATGAGTTTCATGGTCATCATCCATGAACAGCACAAGAATATTTTAACATGAAGCACTCCAAGGCTAGAAATGTTATTAAGAGATGTTTCGATTTGCTAAAAGGGCGATGGAAAATATTAGCTTCTCCTTCATTTTTTCCAATTGAAACTCAAGTGTGCATCATTTTGGCAAGTTGTGTTGGACCCCGATTTTTAAGTGAAATTTAGAAATATGAAGTGAAATTAAATGAGTGGTTTTATATGTGTATTGTGA
>JANITW010000008.1:4533978-4547952 GCA_027564335.1 Erythroxylum williamsii | reverse complement strand
CCAAGTGGCTCAATAGTAAAAGGCGTGCAGCTGGAATGTAACAAAACCTTGAGGTCAGGGGTTCGAATTCTGACCAAAGAGGACAATACTAATTTGTGTTGGATGCCGTGATATCACCCGCAAACACACGCCGCAGTATAACCTGCAAACACCTACGGGTGGGATGTGGGGTCCAACATAAAAGGTTCATCTGAAGATAGAGGAGATCTTCGTAGATATAGATAGATCATTCCTAGTAGATGTAATCTTTTATCTTATTATTGTGATGTAACTTAATCCGTTGGATAGAGTCCTAATTGGATAGGGATGTGATTTTATTGGTTAGTATGATGTAATTTGATAGGGATAAGGTAGGATAAGATGTGATCTTAGCTAATTGAGTTCTATTAATTAGGATTCTAACTTGATCATTTGGAGGTGCCTATAAATAGCTTATTTGAACCTTGCTCATCTCAGATATAATAAGTGTGAAAAACATTGAGATATAAGAGAGCATTTTTTTGTATATTTTGAGGGACGTAATAAAGGTTGGTGTTTGCTACTAGGGTTGTGAGATATTCGAGAATAAGTAGGTTGGTCAACGATCACTAGAGAAACTGAATGTTGCTTAAACAAACCTAAATTAGGATATTGTAGAAAAGGGTAGGTGAAACTTGCGGATAAGTTACTGCTTGAAAGAAAACCTTTATAACACCGACCATTGTTGCTTTTCTTAGATACTATAAATTTATAAATGATCTTTGGGTATACACAAATGAATTTCTCCTTGACTAGAAACAAACAAACTTGCTGTTAAAGTATCCCAGTTGCTATTAATTTTCCAGTTGTCCGTCTGAATGTTCAGTTCCAGCGGCCCGGTCCGGTTATCATTACATATATTTCAAGTAACAACTGAATGTCCAGTCCCAGTTGCATTTGAGATGGAGTGTTAGAGTATCTCATATTGATTAAACATGAATATGTTAAAGGGTTTATAAGTGTTAAGAGTTAACTAACCAAATAACTAGTTCTAATTATTTGAACAATATTTGACCCAAGCCTAATTCTTATAAATGGACTCTACACTCTACCCATATTAAAAATTCAATACTTGCGAACTGGAACAGACTTGTGCTTCTATCGCCCAGGAATTGCGGAAGAGATGTATTTGTTCAAGCTGTTATGGTGATAATGTGGAGGCACCGGGTGGAATTCTTCAGGCAAATGAGACAAATTGATCGTTGGTGAGTCCTTGTTGCTGCATTTTTGCTGTATATAGAACCTAATAGTACTGCTATTCATGGAGTTTATGGCACTAATCTTTCGTGAACGACAGCAATTATTCTAGGGAGTTGAGTTTCAGTCATCTGTTAACAAGCTGTGAGAGCCCACCGTATGATAACCAGAAAAGACTTTTGTAATTTGTAAGTGTCTCCGTCTAACTTCTGCATATGAAATCAAATAATTGAAGACCAATCCCAAATCCAGACCATTATTAAATTGGCAACAAATAGCTGCATATTTCTTTATAAACTTGATTGAAAATAAATAATTTTGGTCGTTAACAAATGCACTATCAGTGTTTGACCGAGTTTACTTTGCTTCTATAACATAAGAATTAAGATTGCACAATTTGAAGAGTGTGAGGTTAAAAGGACTGGAAAAAGTTCCAAGTATTTCAAAAGTTAGCCTGGACGACGTAGTACACGGAAAGTAATGCTTCGTTTGTGACCCTCTGTTTTTACTATATTAGATGCATATTTCTTGGTGTTCCTGCTATGTCTTGTACAAGAAGTGATAACAAGGTAGATCTAGCCTCTTCAGTGCTGTTGATCGGTTCCTGAAATAATCAATTATGATACGTTAAAATCACGGCAGTGAGTTCCCAATGATTGATTGATAAGACATGGATGAGACTATACTCTTACTCCTCTCCATGGAGGTGTTCCCGTGCGAAGGATGTCGTGAGTTGGAATAGTTGCTGGATTGGTAGCCCTGACAAAAACTGGTGTAGAAAATAGAGCAGAAACAGGCCGATGATCTGAGAATTTACTCTCGCTGCGTAAGTAGGAAAGTTGCTTCACTCCCTTACCGTACCATAGAATTCTGTCACACCTGTCACCAAGCTCATGCATTATTCATATTGAAAATTAGCATTTAGCTAAAGATGGGAATTCATAATATACAGTGTGTAAGAACTCGTGTGGGGTTTGTGGCAGCCGACTAGCATGAAAAGACAATCTAGATACAGTACACTAGGCGTACCATGCTGGAGTCCTCTGCTTTTCCCCTGACTTGCTTTGAAGATCACCTGAATAACGATTGGAATTCAATGAAGAATACTTGTATGTTGGTGCGAATTCTATGTTACCTTCTCTCCACCCTTGGAATACCCCTCCATCTTCTAGTTCCCTTCGAAGCTGATCAAACTGTTGCAATGCTTTCCAATCTTGCTTGTCTATCAAATGCCTAGCTAAACTGTCTTCCAGGTACAATCTATAATTGAGGTCCCCGAACAAGAAAATCCGACTGCTCAAAACATTCATTTTTTTGCTGTCAGTTTCACTTTCTTTGAGCAAATAGGTTTCAATCATTATTGCTCATCTTTTTATGAAGTTGACATTCAAATTCCTTTAAAACATTCTTTTTGTTCTGCACGTACTTTAGCAGGGAAAGAAAGAGAAAAGTAAACATAGGAGGTTATCTTACACATCTGTTTTGCACTTGAATCTGGATTAGAATAGTCATTTTAAGTTTGCAGTTGCATATGAGGTGTGAAAAGATACAAAAATTTCATAGCATGAAATATAATCCAGCAAATAGCTTGGTAGCCTCGAAGAAATGATTAATACATGGTATAAACTACAAGAAATTATTTGCTGTCTTGAGGGCAAGAATTTTCGTTTCAGTAAGGATAGTATTTCCAAGATGAATGTTTAAATCAGCCTTATAAAGCAAAGTTTACTGATATCAAGCACTTGATCTTATACTGAAGTTAATTATTTGGGGAGAAGGCCACTTACTCGTGTGCTAGAATGTTGGGAGGAAGAGGATTATAATTTTCTTGTGGGGATGGATTGAAAGAAGTTCGCTTAAATATCTCTAACACTTGATGATTTCTTTTCCCTTCATCACCTTTCTTCTCCCCAGAAGCCAGATGGGCAGCTATGAAACAAAAACTTACTCCTTCAATTGACATGCTAACAGAAACCGCTCCTTTGTTTCCTAAATAACCCATGATCCCACATGCTACCGAACACACTTTCACATTTGAAATGCAGTATTTTTGCAGCAATTCCTTCTTCATCCACACACTCACGAAGACTCCGACCATCTTTTTGCTGGCGACTAGCTTGTAAATACTGCCTCCAAATGCTTCATCTTGCTGTCTCGTTGATTTCTGCCTCACTGGAGTCCCAACATATCTCAAACTATTCTCCCTCACCAATTCTGAAGACCTGGCATAATTGTAGTTATCACTTGAGATAGGAGTAGACAAAGGAGTCATCCAGGGGCAACCAACTTTGTTGTTTAGAGTTTTTCCTATGATTAGGTTCCAGTTTGCTGCTTTTCTTGGATCTTCTACTCCTATCACGTTCCGGGTTTTTAGAGGCACAACCTCCTGAAAGCTGCATTCAGGAAGAACTTAATGGCGAAATGGCACCCGTCCGTCTTTTAGGCGTCGTTGTAATATACATATAATGTGCGTGTGTGTGTGTGGGTATGCATGTGTGTGCCCGCGCTCTTTACTCACTCAAGGACTACATAGTACATACCCAAGAACATATATGTCAGCTTCATCCTTGAGATTTAGCCACTCATCCAAATCTACAGCTAGGCTTCCTGTAGGAGACCGTCCAGCAACATTCCAGGTACCAACGAAGATTCTGAAGTACGTAGGTGGGATCAAATGCCGAAATGAAAATTGCTTCTCAGATCTATAATTCGAGAAGCGGAGATGAAAGAAATCACCTTAGTTCATTTGTCAAAGTACACCGATCAATCTCCCATGATCTACTAATTCCGAGAATACCGTCTAGCTTTTGGTCACCTTCATCTTCGATATCCTCTCCTGAAAGCATAGTACCTCAAGAGACCAAAGCTATAGAGACCAAAGCAAGGCCAAGCTTTTGGTCACCTTCATCTTCCATTCTAGATCGATGACTCCGATCAACCACTAGTCCCGCCTGTGTGAGATCGCCGATAAAAACCCAAAAAGAAATGACTGCCTTTGAGCCAAAAAATTGGTTAGCATTCGTAGATTGAAAATGGAAATGAAAATTTCAAGACACTGCTAACAAAAGAAGAGGACAAGAGTCCATTGGGAGAATAAAAAGGAGTCCAAAACACGACAGAGGGAGAATGTTGTTTTCAGAAACACTTCTATTTATTTCCAGGCAAAATCAAAAAGAGGAGCCGTTGGCTTGGATAAGGCAGAGGAGACGTTCGGCTTGGCTTTGGTGAAAATAAAGTGGAAGCTGATTTAAGTTAAGCAAAACGTCGACGTTTTGTTGTGGGATAGAATAGGTACAGGATTAATGGGACAGACGATCTGATCCCGTGTATTTGAGATGAAGTCCGCATCTAGGTGATTGGACCACGTCATCTGAACGCTATTTTCATTGGTTTATTTTACCAGACTGTGCGCTGTCAAATTACAAAATAGTAAGGAACATTTACCTTATCCGGCTTATCTAAATAGCCTAATACATTTATGAATTTGCCTTAATTAAAATTAAATTAATCATTTATTTATGAATTTTAGGTAAGTGTTAGGTATCACAAACTCCCGAACACTGCTGCATTCCAGATTAATTAAAATAAAAATATTTATTTTATTAATATATTAAAACGTTATTATTTTAATATGATTTAAATAAAAAATTGATATTGATCTAAAAAGAAGTTAGTCAGGAAATTGAGGATTTCAGAATTAATTTTCTAATCTGTTATTTTTCAAAAGAACTAATAAAAATTACAACTTGCACAATAATCAAGCAGCAGGAGGCTTGTGAAATAGTGGAGATCCATCAGGTTGATGAGTGGCTTGCCCTTCGTCATCAGTTTCTTCTCCATCGTCCCAAATCTTTCTATCATCACTACCATAAGCCCTACTACACATCAAATAGTAGAAGAAATTTCCTACACTCAGTATGCCAAGAAGCCAGTAGTAGTAGTCAAAGTGACCCTGGTTCAGATTACTCGATACCCAACTCACTTTGCCAGCTTTTTTCGTCGAATGATCAATGATTTGCACTATAATTGCACCCACCACGTTACCAACTGCCGTGCCTAGCGAGAGCAAAGACACTCCAATGGTTGACATTGTCTTTGGGAACTGCGAGTAGTAGAACTCTATCTGCCCAATTGCGTTTAAACCCTCTGCGATTCCTATAAGGCAGTGTTGTGGCACTAGCCACATTGCAGACATGTTAACGACTGCGTCAGGTTTTCCGGCAAGTCCTTCGCTGATTGCTAGAGATCGTCGCTTGTGTTCTACTGCTCCAGCAGCGAAGGTGGACAGGCAAGAGATGAGTAAACCCATTCCCATTCTTTGCTTGTTGGTAAGTCCTCGTGGTCTCTTAGTGATCTTTGCTAGGATTGGAACTAAAACTACATCGTAGACTGCAACCCATACGGTCAAAGTGAAGATTGTAAAAACACCATACGAGGCTGCTGGAATGGTTAGTTTTCCAATGAAGTGTCTTTTCATAGTGCCTGCTTGGAGCACAGGAAAAGTCTGCTGGCTTAGAGTCACTGCAACGGTGATTCCAGATGCCCAGATTGGAAGGACTTTAATCAATGCCTTGAACTCTTCCACTTGCTTCACTGTGCATAGTTTTCTGGGATCTTTGGCTAACCCTTCCGAATCCAAGTCTTTGTCAAGATTCCTGATGAGGCATGCACTATTGAGAAACCTGAAAAGAAGCGATGAAACCAATGCATCTCACATCAGGCTGGTACTTTTAGCAAGTTCATATTTTATTTTAGCAAAAAAATTATCCAACTTTCGCAGCGAAAAACTTGGTTTTATTGTTGTATTTTACGACAACAATTTAAAATTTTGCGCATCTCAAGCATTATTCTTCGCGAAAGACAAGATAAAATAGGATAGAAGTTCAGAATTTATTGTAACGACGATACCTAAGATTGTCTGTGGGCTTTACAAGCTTTGAACCCTTTCCATAGTACCATTTTCCGGAATCTGGAGTAGGCAAAGAAGCGCCCCTGTTCCTCCAAGCTGAAGCTATGACATGACCGAAGTCCTTGAGCAAGCTACTATTAGGCTTTAACCTAATGTACGTAGGAGTTCCCAAGAGGAAGAGGACAATTGATCCAAACATGAATGCTACGGGGACTCCAAATCCCACGACCCACCCTGCAGAAACTTGGATACCGACCACCACAATCACTGAAATCATAACTGTAAACAGAACTAAAGTATAATACCAATTGAAGAAGCTCTGTAATATCCGCTCATTTTTCGGGTTCTTTGGGTTGTCGAACTGGTCTGCTCCGAAGGCTAATGAACATGCTCTAATGCCACCAGCCCCTATGGCCATTAAAACGAACGAGGAAAAGAGAAACAAGAGCTGTGAAGGTTTCGCAGGTTCACAAATTCGGAGATTTTCATTAATTTTCTTGCAGGGTGGAGGTGTCACTCCAGGAATGACTGCCGTCAACCACAACACTAGCACTCCCTGCCAGAATAAGACGCGACACGATAAGTTTTGTGGAAACAACTACAACTTCCATGAATTTTATGAAATTTATCATGTATAAAATTGGAGGCAGTAAGAAACATTTATATTCTTACAAGAAAGCTGATGAATGATCCGAATGCAATCACTAGATAGCGACCGAAGTAAGAATCGGAAACCAAAGCTCCGATGGTGGGTGTGGCGTATGATACGGCTGACCAAAGGAACATTACGGTAGTTCCAGTTGCATTACTCAAATGATATGCACTTTTCAAGTACAATATCATATTTGCATGAGATCCTACGCTTGCAACCTTCTCAAAAGTCTCATTAGCTGCACCACACCAAATCTTGTCAAATGTCATATAAAACCATTCTGTCTAAATCTAATGAATAAG
Organism: Erythroxylum williamsii; assembly: GCA_027564335.1. Lineage (NCBI taxonomy): Eukaryota > Viridiplantae > Streptophyta > Magnoliopsida > Malpighiales > Erythroxylaceae > Erythroxylum > Erythroxylum williamsii. The sequence goes on along the minus strand of JANITW010000008.1, from coordinate 4,540,874 downwards.
ATCAAATGGTTTGTTTTGATTTTGAAGCTTACCCATGATGAAAGGCATAGTCTTTAAGCCTCCTTTCTTCCTTTCACCCTCTAGGATTTTTTTCTTCTCATCTATAGTAATTTCCATTGTGGATTGCCCTGGACTGAATTTGCGGCGTAGAATATGAGAGAAATAGAAGACAGACTAAACAAGAAGGTTTAGTTCCATGGAATGATGAGTTTATTGGGATTCTGTTTTGATTCTTCACATTATTGGAACCTGTGGTATATAGCTGAAGTTGAAGAAAAAACAAGTTTCCCTCCCTTGTTTGGGACGATAATAGTACGACTTGTAGCCTTTAACGTTTAGCAGCCGTTTGGATGATGCGAATATTGAGAAGTATGGATGCATCGATTATCCTGTGATACATGGTTATTAATTAAAAATTATACATCATCTCTCTCTGCCTCCGAATGACAATCCACGGCATCTAATATTGGTTTAGGCTTTATTTGATAAAGAGCTTATCAGCTCTTTTTTAGCTGTTTGACCCATTTCAGCTTATTAACTTTATGAAAAAGCTATTAGAAGCGTTTGGTTATTAGCTGATTGGGTTGGCTGATTCAACCCAATCAGCTAATTTTGAATAAGCTCCTGCAGAGTAACGTTTCAACATAATCAGCTGAAATTATTTGATTAATATCGATTTTACCCCGTCTCATTTCTCTCGTTTTCTTTGGATTCTTCTTCGCTCTTTCCTACCAGATCACCGCCATGGCTGCGCTTCCGTCAGACAGACTCCATGTCTGCCATTCCTCAATCCGAAGCTTACCACGACTTCGTTAACCAACGAGAATTTTTGGGTAATCAGAAAACCCCTCCCCCCTTTTCTTCTCTATTCTATTGATTGTTTCTCTCCCAATTTTTAGCAAATCTCCATGTTTTCTACTGACCAAATGAAGAGGAACTATAGTACTTTATGATATTATTTCGTGATCTTTGCTCAAAGTTTGTTTCTCGGTTCAATCAAGTCTCTAGCTTTGATCTATCTATCGGATTTTTTCTTGATTTTTAATTTCAAGCATAGCAAACACGCTTAACGTTATTTCTAATTTTGCGTTCTTTATCGTTGGTGTGATTGGTTTCATGCATCTTTATCACAGGAATTACTTCAAACTCAGGTAGGTCTCTTGATCTCCTCAGCGATTTTATACATTTTGTGATTTATATACTAAATTGAGCTATTTTGAACTAGTCAATTGCATATAGTTCTCGTCCTTTTTTGCCAACTTTTAAAGTTTGCGAGGTGAGCTTTGGGGTTGGACGTGTTTCTTTGTTGGTGTAACCACCGTTGCTTTTGGCTCTGGTTATTACCATCTCAAGCCTAATGATGCTCGTCTTGTATGGGATCGCTTGTCAGTGGGTTTGGTTATTTCCAATAATGGAAGGGAATCCAACTTTGATCAGTTTGTAACTGATTATAGTTACATCTGAATTTACTACTTTTTTTCATGATTGTTGCAGATGACTGTTGCATTCACTTCAATTATAGCAATTTTTATTATTGAAAGAATTGATGAGCATAAAGGATGAGTGTCCATTATACCTCTTCTTTTGGCCGGTGTTATTAGCATTCTATATTGGAGTTATATGTTCTCTTTCACATCTTTATGTCATTCTTTTGGATTATATTTTACATTATGAAGATGAGTCTGTAATTGAGTAACAGAATGATGAGGATTATTCTGAGTAGAGCCCTTGCACATGAAAACTAGTTTGGTATTTCGCATGATATTTTCTTTTCTCTGGAGTTTTATAGATTCTTTGACAACCTTCGTCCATATGTCCTAGTACAGTTTGTTCCCTGCATTGCAATTCCATTGATGGCAATCTTATTGCCTCCAATGTACACACATTCCACATATTGGCTTTGGGCAGCAGGTTTGTGATTTCATAATAAAGTGGTTCTCTTGTATGCCTAAGTTATCTTCTCAAGTTATGTTGATCATTTCTATGTATGCAGGCTTCTATTTGAACATTCGGTTAGTTTTTCCAATTTTCTTGGGTTATAGTAGTCATTCAGATGATAAAAACCTCTCAAGGAATCTAACGATTACAGACAGTGAAAGATAAAATGTTCTATATTTGGTTCCCCGATTAAAAGAAATATCTTCAGTTTCTCTCTATCAAAAATGCTAGCTTTTTACTGTCTCCGTTGCCAAATGATTTCCTGCAACTTTAATTATAAGTTAATTCACCATATTAGCTTTTTCTTTCTCCTCTCATCATGCAAGTAAATTTGTTCCATGAACAGGGTAAGTTTGCTCAAGACATGGAAGATTTGTTGGACAAAGATCAAAGGAAACGAAATCAAAGGGGAGAGCTACACTTGTATCTACACAAGTGTTCCTGTTGTAGAATCATCTTAACGTTTGCAGCAAAGGTCACTAATCTAATGTGATAGGAACTTTTCACGTAACCAAAATTTTAGATGCTGCTATGTACAAAGCAATACTTTTTCTATATTAATTTGTGTAACAACTTCTTTATGTTGTACATGTACAGTAAATATGTAATTAATTGATTTCGCAAAATATTTCTTCTCCCCAATTTCATTAGAGCTTAAACCTCCATTATAAGTCTTTTGGGGTGGTTTGGTCCGTGTTCCAATTTGGCATCTGGTTGTTTTATGATCTACGGTATCGGTTGTATTTGTTGGCTTATTAATTCAATATCTGGTGCTAACATGTTTAGGTTGATTTCTACAAACAAAATGTCTTAATCATTTCCTAGATATTTTGTTGATCAAGTGAGGTCTTAAGCCCACAATTTTGATGATAATAAAACTTACTTTTGATAATATTAGTAGTTTTATTATAATGGAAATATGAAGAATGATGAAGTTCAATAGAAAGACAAATTAAAAAAGAAGTCAATTGAATAAATTGAATAGTCAAATAATTAGAGAAGATGAGTAAATTGAGGTATATATGCAATTCAAGTGAATAACCAAGAATAAGAATCAATTCTACAACATAATGAGGAAATTCAAAGACACATAAGTAATATCTCATTTGGGATCTTCATAGTTGGGTCATTTCTTTCTTTATAAGAAAGAAACATAATGTGTGCTATTTTTATCGTTTCATCAATACACCGTTTCATCAATATTCTGTCTTGATGAAACTACAACTAGGAATAATACATAAATGCAAATTAAATCTCATAATTATTATCTCATCCCAATTTCAATTACATAGTAATTATTCCAGATATTATTGTAACATGAGAGTATCATCATCATTATTATTATTATTAAATGTTCTATGTTTTTTATTAAAGCTATAAACTTAATTTTTGTAGAATTAAATATCTAAAATTTAAATTCTTATAAGAATATTCAACGAAATACTAAGATATATAATATTTATATCCTTATAATTTTTTCAAATTCATGTCCTTATAAGTCATTTTACATATAAACAGCTAATACTAAACAGCTAATTTTATCAAACATCTTTAACAAACAGCAAATGCAATCCGCTGGTCAAATCAGCTAATAGAATCAGCTATCAGCTAACAGCTGATAGAATTAGCTAACAGCTAATGCAATAAGCTGTTTGCCAAACAGGACCTTAGTGTCTCAAGTTAGGCCATTTTTGTTTGTATATTTATGTCATGTCTTCCAAGGTTCTTGTCCAACAATGGAGACCCCTGCATATTGACTCGAAGAAAAAGAGAAGAAGCAAAATGAATAATAGAGGGAACAAGAAGAAAAGAACATACGTACATTTTGGCGGAAACTTAATTTCTGACAATTCCTTTCTTCTTATGCAATGTTATACTGGCTCTAGGTAAATGGAAGTGCAAAAAAAAAAGATGTATAAGATGAGATAAGGGACTCAAGTTTTATTATTAATAAACTTGGTTGTTTTATATAAGTAAGATATAAAAAATTAAAATAGATAATTCTTTTTTTGATTAATTATCAACATTCTCTTTTAATTTAAAATTTTAAAGATGGAGCACTTCTTTTCTATTATAATGCATTTCTCATCATCATCTTCAAATTAGTTAATGTACATTATCATCAACTTATAGATATTAGAATACATGTCTCCCTGATGCACTTCTCACCAACTTTAAAAGAGAATTTCTTCTTGTGCCATTTGTGCCATGTTTGTTTCTTCTTTATTTTGAAATCTGTAGTTTTTTTTGTATATGTCCGAACCTCTTATAGTTGAAGCATTGCGGTTTTCTTTTGTGCCAACAATCCTTCTCTCAATGAGCTTCTTACAATTTATATATCGGAGAATTTTAGTTTTACCCTCTGAAGAGGAACTCTTGACCATATTAGTTCCTTTGACCTTATCACTATTTTCTTTATCTCTCATTATTTTTCTTTGGTCCACAACTTGAAAAGTGTTTAGTAACTCTATAAATGTTATATTTGATAGATCTTTAGTAACTTCAAGTGATGAAATTTTTGACTCGTACTTTTCGAGAAGTGTCATGAGAAGCTTGTCTACTACCTTTTGTGTAGGAAATTCTTTACCAAGTAACTTGATTTGATTGATGAAGGACATGAGACAATGATAAGTTTGCTCCCATATTTCTTGACATCTTTAGAATTCTTCATTTTGATATCTCAAATTCTCTTTTGATATTCAAAATTTGCATCATTTTAGTTTGAGTGTTACCTTAAAATTCTTCTTTTAGTTTATCCCATACTTTTTTAGGAAATTCACATGCTATTATACTCATGAAAATTCCTTCCGTCACAGCCTAATGGAGGCAAGATAGAACTTTTGGTTTCTTTACTCTTTCTTCGTCATTCTTCTTGATTTGATTTAGGGTTGGAATTTGTGGAAAAGGTGTAGGCTCAAACTCACTTTCAATAACCTCCCATAAACTAGCAGCTTGCAAATAAGACTTAATTTTGATAGTTCAAGAGTGCTAATTTTCTCCATTGAAAATAAGAATTAGAATAGAGAAATTGTTTGATGTCATTTCTAAGGTTGATCACTCATATTATTCTAAAAACAAAATTTCACTACTCAATTCTTACAAGCCCATAATAACCGAAGCTCTGATATGATATTGGAATTTTAAAGGGAAAACATGTATAAAATGAGATAAGATAAAGATAAATGAATACGTGAAACTCAAGTTTTATTATTAATAAACTTGGTAACTTATATAAGCAAAATAAAAAAACTAAAAAAGATATTTCAGTCAATAAATCTGGCTTATAAGATAAGATAAAAAATAAACTAAGACTTATTCTAAAAGAATTTTAACAACTTTAAAATTTTGAATTAATTCTCAACACTATTTCGATTTTTCAATGGAGTGACCCAAATAGAAGGATATTGGGAACTCATTTCCAATTGTTAACAGGAGGCAGTGACATAATACAAAGCATTCCAGTTAATGTAAAAATGATAATAGATCATTTGTTCTATTTTATTGTTCCAACTCTATTCTAATCCACCTCATTTATACATTTATGTAGGACTCACATAAATATGTAGATAAGATAGTTTATAACAAAGTCAGAGAAGTAAAAACTCAAAGCTTCAATCATAACTTGGATAGCCATCAAAAATAGACTCTGCACTAAATGTTGCTAGTTTAATACAGATGACACCTGTTGTGTTCTATGCCAGAATGCTGATGAAGACAGGAACATCTATTTTTTCGTTGTCCTTATACCAAGGATACTATCTCTTCTATTCCTATATATACTATGCAGTCCACTTGGCTTCCCCGGGCCGTGTGTGATGAGATTGACAAACTAGCGAGGGCTTTCCTATAGGGCCACGCCGGACATCACAAAGGCCTTTCCCTTCTTCCTTGGCATACGGTGACCACGTCGAAAGCGTGTGGGGGATTAGGCATTAGGCAAGCTCGAGAGTCCAACACGACGCTTTTGGACAAGATGTGTTGGGATCTTTATATCGAGAAACCCTATTTATGGGTATAGGTTCTCCGTTCTCAATACTTATATGGCCAGGATTTCCTGACTTATACTCCACCGTCACATACATCGGGGGCATGGAAAGGTCTCCTCAAAGCTCTGCTAATCCTCAAGGACGGTTTTGGCTGGCGACTGGGTGATGAAAGTGACATTCATTTTTGGCATGATAAATGGCTCTTTGATGGCACGCTGGCAGCAGTAGTCGATCATATCCCCTCCTCTCTCCGTGACCTTCGGGTTGGCGGCCTCATATCCCCACACGCTGGATGGGATCTGACACCTATCGCGGGTGTTCTCCCACTGGAGTATTGTGACCGTATCCGGGCCCTCCCGCGTCCCCTCCCCCACCATGGCCCTGATCGCCGTATCTGGTTTGATAGCTCCACTGGGGTCTACACCTCTCGGGGCAGGTATGATTTTATCACCAAGATACCGTCTCTTGATGGGCCCAGTGGTTGGAACTGGATTTGGCATCTCCGAGCAGCACAGAAACATAAGATGTTCCTATGGTTAGCCACATGGAATCGTCTCCCCACTAACGACATGCGATTTGAGCGGGGCTTATGTGCCTCCCCCCTGTGTGGGCGCTATGGGGCGAAGCGGGAAACTATTCTTCACCTTCTTTGAGATTGCCCGCATGCCAAGCAACTTTGGGACCTAGCTCTGCTTCCCCAACCGGCCTTGTTTTATCGCGAGCAACTCCCTTTTGCTTGGCTTAAGGCCAATTGTGCTTCATCTGATGGGTCTATCCATAGCCTGGGCATATTTCTTTCCACTTGTTGGGTCATCTGGCAAACCAGGAACAAATTAGTCATTGAGGGAGAATCCACTACCCTGCCCGATCAGCTCAAGCAGATACGTATGTTATTTCGCGACTTTATTGCCGCATTTCACAGTGATCAGATCGTGCAATCTCACCCCCTCCCTTCCCGGTTGATCGCTTGCC
>JANITW010000008.1:4502266-4519625 GCA_027564335.1 Erythroxylum williamsii | reverse complement strand
TCGCAGACTCCTGTAAAGTGGGAAGACTTAGGCACTGTTATTGTTTTTTTCCAATGTCCTTAATAAATTTAAATTTAAATTTTTATTGTTACATGTATCAAAAAATGAATTAATTGGACAGGCCTCAGTAACTATTTTAAAGTGGGCCAGATTGGATTTAAGAATAAGGCTCACTTTTGGGCCTTAATCAACCCAAGGTTATAGTTTTTTTGTCTCCACACAGATTACACCTTACCTGCTTTCAAGTCAATCCGACACAGTGTTTCGATGCATGTAAGCTTAGATATTGCAAGTGTTTTGGATAAAGAGCTAGATAACATATTTAACAGGTAAATAGGTAATATATTCGACTGTTACGGTTTGATCTAATTATAAAGTATGGGACGTGAATTTCATATTAATTAAATATAAAGTTGATATAGGATTTATAAAGACTTTGGACTCTCTACCCTCATAAGCTAATTTTTGGAGTGTAGATCTCCTAAAGTTCTTATCAGTTGATATCAGAGTCGGTCTTGGAGTGGTGGCCCACGGAGTGGTAGCTTAGGAGTGTCAGCCGTGACCAACAAGGATCTCAGAGTGGTAACCCATGGAGTGGTGACCTGAAAGTATCAGCCGTGACCAACATGGCCATGACTAATGAGAACATTGGTCCTTATAGGGGGACGAATGTTACAGTTTGATCTAATTGCAGGTTATGGGACTTGAATCCCATATTGATTAAATACAAACTTGATATAAGATTTATAAGGACTTTGGGCTCTTTACCCTCATAAGCTAACTTTTAGAGTGTAGCTCTCCTAAAGTCCTTATCATCGACAAATATAAAATAATGTAATAGGAATTATGATAAAATGTATTTATCAGAGTTGCTTATAATTGATTTCTTTCAATTATAAGACGTACTTGAAAGTTATTTTCAACTTTACACTTGCAGCATCATCATGCGATTCTTTTGTCGTGAAATGCCTCATTAGTCAATTTTAGCATTATAAAGTCTAGCAAGTTGCTTTCATCACAAAAGCCTATATGTTTATAAACCGGGGCATCCATGAGACAGACAGCAGATTTTCCAAAGTAGGGAAGGACCAAGCTACCCAATTTTAGGCAAAGTAATTCAGAGATGACATTTTAAGTCTTTGCTTGATGAATTAGGTTTAGAATGAACGGAGATTAAACTCGGACTCGAATTTAGAGAATCGATTTAAAATTTGATCGAAATGATTTAAATAATTTCGTCAAAATGATATCTTTTTAAGATAATTATGCTTTATCGTATTAATTAGACTCGAATAGGAGGTCTTAAGTTTTTTAAATTAGTATCACTGTTAATATTAATTAACAGCATAACAGTTTAAGTAGTATTGAAATCACCTCTAAAGTTGGTGGTGGGTTTAGAATAAGCTTTTTTTCAAGAGATTATTCTCAAACTAATGATTACCTACAGAATGGATTTAACTTGTAGACATACTCCTGCATCCAAAGTTTCGTATAAAGCCATTAGAAGTTCTGTCAATTTTTATGTCCCTAACATATGAAATTAACAACGACATGATATTCATTTAGACAATATTTTAATCAGTGCTTTTAAATTGTAGATCAAATTATTATAACATTTCAATACCAAAATCATTAATCTTTTTTTGAATCACAGTTATAAGAATGCAATGAATTTAAATCTCATAAAACAATAATTTGATTGGATTTTAAAAGAACGAATATAAATTTGAACATGGTTAATCTTCAGCTAAAAATTTAGATTTTGATAAATAATAAGATTATCTCATATTAAAAAATTGTGCAAGAATAAAATTTTCTTTTTATAAAAATTAAATTTCTTTAACTTAAATTGGAGTGAATATTCTTTTGCAAAGTTTAATTGCATAATTAGTACGGAATTTCTTCTACAATAAATTAAGAAAAAACGTTTCTTGCGAAAATGGATGATTGGTAAAGATAATTTTACATATGGTTAAGTTGGAATTAACTTATCATCAACCTAAGAATTAAAAAGGGGGAAAATGAGAAGCTGTAAAGTTGTTGAAAGAGGAACTGTTCCAGAGATGATTATGTTTCCAGGAATGCCGCTTCCTATACATGTAGCATTAAAATGGCTAATCATGCTACAACTGCTTATACATATATAAAAAAAAAGAGGAGCAAACAAGTGTTTATCGAAATCACTGCACTGGCAGCTTAATTAGGGATAACATAGATGACTTTATATATAAATCTTAATTGAAAATATTTTCCATCTTCCAGGCTAAAGCTTGCACACACATTTCCATGGGGACATTTGTATAGCATCATGAGCAATCAGCCTTGTATATTTTTTCCAGCAGAGTGACTGCTCATGATGTTATAACGTCATATCCATCAGATGCTATTCCTGGTGTGCGCAGCTTGAAATCTCAGATTTATCGAAACCCTCCTCCAACAGCAGGGGCCCAATAGTCAGCTCCATTGTCACTCCCAACGTGAACTGTGCAAGACACAGGAACCAGGCACAACCCTCTGCTACGTAATTCCTTCTTGGGTTCTTCCTGGAAGGCCTAAAGGATCGACATTGAAGAAAGGGATTAGTAAATAAACACAGAAACTTTCGTGTTCAAGAAGAAAAAGTATAGCTTTGATGGGGAAAAGAGGAGTGTACCAGTTCAGAAGTTGCCTTCCTCTTGATGCGGTTATCGTTCGAAAGCTAATAAATCAAAACAAGTAAAAACAACTTAGCACGCACATCTCAAACTTCAGTGATTTGAACTTCAATCTAAGGCAGCTTTTTTAATCGTTGGTAAAGCTGAGAACCTTCTTTCACTAGTCAGAGCCTTTTCTTCTTCTTTTTCTTTTTCTTTTCATACCCAAGTTTTACAACTTTAAAGAGTCAATGTATCCAAGAAAAAATACCTGACCAGGGTCCTCTGGGAATATACAATTGGTTTGTCCTTGAACCTACCAAGAGATAACAATGATTAATCAATTAATGAGCAGATACACGTATATGATCAGATGTCTGCGAGTGTTTGTGCCTGAGTGAAAGAGACAAACAAATTGCATATATGCTTTGGGAAGTGGGATATTATGGAATAGTATAGATAACTCCTTACGGATTGATGTTGTCTCATAACTGAAGATCCGCTGCCCAAGTACGGTAAGCTGAGAGCCTGTTCAGGTAGGAATAACAGAAGAGAATTGACAGTGATGATTTCAATAACTAAAAGAATATTAAAGGAACATTGTGAAAATAAAATAAGAAAAAGAAAGAAACTTTAGCTATGCGTCATCAGTATTACATGATTGTTTGCAAAAAAATGAAAAGAAATGGAAAGGTCACCTCAATTTGGCTCTGAAGGAATCTGATGTATCCTATAGCTTCTAACAAGACAGATGCGGTGTCAGTCTGCAAAAGAGGAAAACACCACACCACAAACTTCCAAAGTCATGACTGTCATCTTTCTAATCATAAATATACGAAGCCCTAGTTCCAAAATGTTAGTTAAATAATTAAGAAACTGGTGAGTAAAGGAAAAAGTTTTTTTTTTCATGGTTTCTGCAAAAAGGGTCATACCATATAAGGCGTTTTTCTTGTATGGTAATTAATATCATGATTTTAGTGATTGAGAAACAATTAGTACGTTTCAAATTTTAAGAACCTAAAAATATAGAGGTTATTACCTTCCCAAATGGAGAGACTAGTTGATGAAGGGCCGTGATTCTATCACCTAATTTCTCCTTTCTCACCTGGTGAAATCAAAGATGAAAATTGAAGAATTTCTTGAGCAGTTCGATTAAAGGTAAGTCCCTACTTTTTAGTGGACATAAAGAGAAGGCAAAAGAATCATCGTGCTTCAAGAAATGGTCATTCAAGAAAGACAAGTCACAAGCGCATAGATATCTATATGTGTTTGTGCCTGTTGAGCATGTGAGATGGAAGTATTTGTATTCAGCATTAGAAGCTTACCTTAAAGGTAGGTTGATGTAAAGAAGGTTGAACCCTTGCCTTTTTAAGTGCCCCACCAGTAGAACTGCTGTTACACTACATAAATAGTACGAAAAAATAATTCTGATAAAGCATCTGTTAAAAGGGTATCAGCCTAATTTGCTCACCCATTCAGGATTATCCAAAAACTTCTTTACATAAGTATCTATAATTGATGAATAACTGAAAGTATTGACGAAAGGCAAGGAATAATATTTGATTCTTAGGAAGATGACATGATAAACAAGGGCAATCCAATTAAGTGTCTATATATCGACTTAATGGTAGAGAAAGTAAAAAAGATCTCATCTTTTACAGTTCCTATGAAATCTTTGAGCTTTCCAATGAAAATAATTTATCTGTGTCGCAGAAACTCACCTCAGGAGATCGATCTGGTGGTGGATGCCTTCCATCTCCCTTGTTGGTGGAGAAATCTAACATGTTATTGCTGAAACTTGTAACACAGGACTTGGGGGATGATACAGGCATCATTTGGGACCAAACAGGTTTGGCTCCCTGGTGGAAGTCTTCGTTGTGTGCATGTCCATAAACATAGCTGCTTGCAGAATTTTCTTGCTTCACATCAACCGCTGAAGCAGTACTAGTCCTAGAAGCATGGTGCAGCACTTGTTCCTCCCAATTATCCATCTTTCTTGCTTGAAAATGGTTTATATTTCCCTTATCTTCATCACCAACAAATCCACCCCTAGAAAAGACAACATGATAGGAACAAGTCAATTAATCAAAAGTACATGAAAGATCTACAACAGAGAAAGAGAGAGAGAGAGAGAGAGAGTACAAGAGTAGATGGCTCCACGATTCTGGAAGTTGATCCTGGTTTTCATGCCAGGGAGGAATTGGAAGTGAAGAAGAAGAAGAAGAGGAAGATGAAGAAGGAGCGAACGGCGGGAAGAGAGCAGGAGGAGGCAAGAAAGGAGAGGTTTGTTGGTGGTGGGTCGGTGGTGGTCTCATGTTAGTATTGATGCTCCACCAGTTAGGGTTTCCGGCCATCAATTGCTGCACCGGAGAGCTCTGCAGGACACCTCTATTCATTGCCTCCTCCACAAAGCTTTGTTGCTGATGAACTTTCCCAGCTTCGTTCTTCACTCTTTCACTCACTTTGCTGATCTTAGCAAGCCACTACTCTTCTCCTTTTGCTTCTTTTATCTAGTTTTGAGGCTCCCAAAAAACAACTCTTGGAAGAAAGTTTGAGAAGTAGTCTTCTTATCGTGGAATAAGCAAAATAGAAACCCAAAGTCCTGCTGTTGGTGATGAAAGAATTTAAATCATGGAGGTTTGAGAAACTTGTCTTGGTTACTCTCTTTCTCTCTTCCTTTTCTTTCTTTCTTTATTACTTTGTTTTTTTAATATAAAAAACGTTTTTCTTTTCTTTATTTCTTTTTTCAATGCTTTTACTTTATCCCAGAGTGGGACAGAAAGAAAAGGTCGTAGCAATGCCTATCAACTAATAAGTTTAATTTCTGAAACGTAAAATAAAAAAGATAAATGGAATTGGCTTCGATATAAGGACCCAATGGTGTACCATTTTGGTATGCTACGAGCCACATGTCCAAACTTTTGGGCCATTTTCGATGTCATTGATATGCCTAATAATGCAATTGGAAAATGGAAATGGAAACAGACTTTGACTGATTTGATTATTTTCAAATTTCATATCCTTGATAAAAGTCAGTTTTCCAAATTAGGCTGCAATGAACAAACAATGTTTATCCAATAAAATCTGCCTCTAGCCATCGTCTCATATTCATAGGTTTAACTGATCTACAAAATTTTGGTTAAGATTGATTTATGTCTTTTGAATAGTTGCAATCGTTAAATTTAATTTGATAAATTGTGACAAATACAAATTAATTGAGATCCAATCATTGTAGATAATTTATGTGGATATAATCGCATTTACATTAACCTTTCATTAGAAGAAGAGAGTGGATGAGTTTTCTCAAATTATTGTTGGATCTAAGAAGCTCACTTTTGTGGAAGATCTACGTCATGTGCCTGGTGATAAAACATACTCGTAGATTTTTATACCACACTTCAACCCAAAATCTTAAGACATTAGATTTATGGGTCCTTTTCACTTATATGTCCTTCACTAGTTACATTTCTTTTCAATATGAGATTTCTACTTTGATATCCCAACAATTATGAAGTTCTCAAGTTAAATTCTTAATTGGGTATAGCGGGTTTCCATATTTCTTAGATTAATAAGAAATTCATATGTGTCTTTAAAGAGAAATGTGATACACTCTTTTGGTAATTTGAATTATATTTGTATATATTATAAAATTATTATTTAATTATAAATTAAAAAAGTATGGTAATAAAGTATGTTAGCCATGGTATGATAGCAAAGCAACATTTTCTTGAACAAGTTAAATAACCATTTCATTTATCAGGAAGAATGATGCAAAAATTAAGCCTTATATAGTGGGGTTGGAATAAGTAACAAGACTACTCCTGTGTGATAGAAAAGTCATATATTTGAATCAAATATAAAGAGAATGTTGCGTGCAATTGATGACTCTCACTCAATCCTCAAAAAGTTGAGAGTCTTCTGCATTGAATTTGACATTTTTTATATATTTATTTATAGGTTTGATATACTTTTTATTCCCACTATATATTAGTAATTTTGAAATTTAATTACTAAAAAGAGCAAAGTGTTCATACCTTATATCAAGTGTATCAGGCTTTGAAATCCACACCTAGTAGGCTGAAAATAAGAGTAAATTAGTTCTCTAGTTGCTATTCAATCATATCTCTAATCTTTTAAACCTATTTACATGCTTGAAAACGAATCTCGGTGTCATTTTTCATTATCAAACATGGAGGCGGCGGCCATAATTTCTAACTTGTTAAAACGTAATTTTAAATTGCAATTCACAATTATAATACTATAGTTGCAGTCATATTGTCAATTAAAATCATTTATCACAGTTGATATTACAGTTACTGTAATTATACCCGTATTACTTGTAAGTGCTATGATTTATAATTATAGTATAATTTGTCGTCCGCATTGGAAATCTTAGATTAAAATATCTAAATCCATGTACCAACAGATATATATATATATATATCACCGACCAAAAAGTTCGGCAGAAAATGAACAGTGATATGAGGGACTGGCTAGGTTGATGGGAAGATATGAAAATAAAAATTAAGAGTTTACATGTGATGATGTCGTCACTGTAAGCAATTAGCCATTGTTGGTTAGTGGGTTTGTGCTTGTGAGACTTAAACCATATGTAATCTATATACCTTTCATTTTCGTTGGTAACTCTATATCTTCGTTCCCTTGCAAGTTAGGCCGGTGAAGCAAGTGGAGATCCCGTGAGCGTGTTTGTGTGGGAGTGTAGAGGGGAGGGCCGACACAGCACACACTTGTAGAGGTCAATACCTTGGGTATTGGGATCCCTATATACCTAATACGGTCTCCAGAGGAATGATTGCCATTTCCTAGACATTATTATATACATATATTACGCTTTCATTCCCCTTTTGGTTAGAATCGTCCCTTTCTCATGTAGCTTTAATTAGGAAGTCAAAAATCAATAATTTGCTTGATACTCCAATTCTCAACTGATAATATTTAGTTAGAGATAGATTTGAAATATAACAAGTGAGAGTTTGTTCTATATTAAAGAAAGAGATGAAAAAAGATTAACATATAAATTTAGTGGACTATTTCACCTATCACCAATTAATTTTAAGATGAAACCTCACTTAAACTTGTATGTGATCTAACTCTTCTTCTTATGTAAGCCTGTAAATTCATCATAAATTCTAACATATAGTTTATTCACGAGAGTTAAATTAACAGTATAAGTATAATAAAGATGAGATCAATTCCTCAAATCCAAGAGGGAAAAAGAGCTATCGAATGCTCCAAGTAAAAGGCATCTCAAGTGCTTGAAATTTCCATAGAATATTCCGATAAGCTAGATGTTTTCCATTTAGATAAGGATAAAGCTAGAGGAATAACAGATATATAATTAAATACCACAAATATTCTCCTTAGTGCAATTCATATATATATATATATTCCCTGGCATGCATTCCCTTAAACCGAATTTCAATGTTAGAAACAAACAAAACATTCCCTTAAATCTCGAGGCGGTCATCATGCGACTACTAGCAGTAGTCGAGAGTGGTAACATAAGCATGTTTTATGGATGACCATGTCATGTGTATCTACTATCTAGTGAAGCAGATGAGGGGAATATGGGATGTCTGGTCCGTACTGCCAAATCTTTGTCGGAGGTGCCGTGTCTTTTTCTAAGCCATCACCTCAGTCTTCACTCACCCCCCATACAATTCTTTTCCCACTTTGCCTTTTTTCTTATTTTCTTACAAGTCAGTCCTTTTGGCTCTCCTTTCTCTCCACAAAATTACAAATTCTAACACAACTCTTTTCTCTTGTCTTTACCTTCTTTTCCTTATATTCCTCCCTCTCTCTGTCTGCATTTGCTATTTATTCTATATCAACTGGCACATGTAAGGAAAAATATATAAGTAATTTAAGAAGCCAATTGAGGTACAGACAATTTCATGGCCCAACTGAAGGTATTACAATCTTAAGTCATACTTAAAGTTGTATTAATATGCTTAATTATATTTATTTTTATAAGTAGATTCATCCTTATAAGTTTATGGATATATATAGCTATTAGTAACTAATAAACACTTACCACAATAAATATAAAGGTGTAGTATGCGGTAATATGATTCTGTAGGAATTATTGAGCCTAGCTAGTAGTTCTATATAGGAGTAGCACAGGAGGTTAGATTAGAGTTGATCATAAACTGGTGGAACCTCTATACAGAAATGAAATTTTGTATAAATAAATAATCACACATAAAGAGAAAGAATAACCTACTTCTAGTAACTCTATGTATGTATAGGAGTCGAGTGTACGTCCTTTTTAACTTTAATAACGAATAGAAAAAGGAATGTAAGTCGCGTACACCTCAACGAACAAGATGAGGAAATTTTAGTCATTAATATCTGTCTTTTGTTAAGACAAAAATCTTAGAATGACACCGACACAAGTTGCTGAAACAGACAGGCACGAGTAGCTTGTTTTAAATATCTAAATTAGCTACCTACTATATACATCCCAATCCAGAATCAACAAATTAATCAGTTTATAATTTATACGAAATCGACAGTTTTGAAACTTGGTATGTCTTTTCCTTGGAGCAGAATATAAATTATTCATCAAAGGATGTGTTCTTTTGTTTCAATATGTTCCATGCTTAATCATCGGATTCCTAATCACATGCCTCATTATTCCCTTAATTACTCAATAATATTATTCTTTATGATCCCAAGATAAAGCACATTCTATTAGTTGTTAAAAAAACCACTACCTCTAGTTTAGAACCCTAACTCTAACCCAAGCTAGAATTCCCTAATGAGAAGGTAATCAATGCTGTGTGTAGTTAAATATTTTTGAAAGCAAACAAAGATGAAAAAAGGAAAGAAAGGTAAGGGATTTCCATATCTAGTGCTTTCTTTTTTCTTTCAATATACTACTTTATTACGTCAATTCCGCTATTCCCCTTTACTTGCTTTAAAATTTGTTGTTGGAGGCTGGGGTTCATGCTTCTTAACAGTGGCGTAGCCGTAGCTTTGCGTGGGGATCGATGGGCAGATTACTCCTTTGTAGTTCAAGAATCACATTTGTAATAAATCGGTGGGTTTTAGGGTAAAAAGTTCTAATACATAGATTTAATGATAACCAGGCTTAGCTAGTGAACCAGGGACTCCACACCTTTTCGAGCTTCCATTTCTTTCGGGAGATTCGAGAAAAGATGACATAGGAAGACAGAATTTTCATGGAAAATGGTAGAATATATGCGGATAACTTTTTTATATTACGTCAAAAGTTGATATTTATCTTTTTAAATACATTATAAAGTATGGTTAATTACACTAAATCTCTTTGTGATTTGATCACTTTTTATTTTATTTTTTATAACTTAAAAATTATCGTTTATTTTTTATAATGTTGTCTAGTTATTATACAAATCTTTTTTATATTTTTATTTGTATTTTTAAAATAACATCATATTAAAACTTAAAATTTCTTAATAGCAACTAAAAAATATGTTAGAAAAATGAAATAAGGTAAAGAAAAGTGTAGGATAGTTAAACAATATTATAAGAAGATAAATGATATTTTTTAAATATTAAATAAAATAAAAAATATTAGATCACAAAAATTGCAATGGTATTTAACCTTTTTTTTTGGTAATTAATGGTATTTAACCTTTGAACCTGTGTTTCTCTTCTTATCATGTTAATGATGATAATGTAAACTTGCCAAATTATCCACTAAAATCCCTTTGCATTATCCAAAGCCTTTCGGTACGGGGAAGTGATGTTTTGACTCTACAAGATGATACACATCAGTAACAATGTTGGATTTACGTGCACGCAGGTATTTCGAAGCATTAATCTTAGGTTATCACGGCTAATCAAGCCTCAAGTTTACTTCTCGGTCTTTCTCCTCGATAGTTCACATTTTCAAATCCACGATTGCGATTGCATAAATCACTTATCTTATTATACGAGAAGATCATTAAACATTCATTTGTATTAAATACTGAACATAAATAATGTCATTTTGGTGTCATATAAAAAATGGTTTAGATTCAAATAATTGCACTTTCAAATATTATAAAGCAATGTATGCGTGAATTGACAGCATAATTAAAAATGTTTAAAGGAACAATCTTGGCGTAGACAAAAATTAAGCAACCGTATCTCAGTAGATGATAAACAAATCCTACAATCATTCTCATTATGATATAAATAATCAGATCTCCTTTTTCTCCCTAATTAATAATCCAACCCAATCACTGATCCCAATACTTCTACACAACATGGTTTTTCCACGTCTTTCTACCTTAATCTTTTGTCCTCTTACACACCAAACCACTTAAAAAAAGAAAACCCCACTTAATCGTCTTTCATCCATCACTACATGTATAATATTTCTCTTATGACCCAACTAGCATATAATTTTATAACATTAGGAAATAAATTAAGGGTAGTCATTTCCCCTTGGTAACTTTTGTTAGGTTCATGTGCCGAAAGTGAAATAAAAGGAGAATACAAATGTCAAAAGAGAGGGAAACATATTGTCGTTTGGCAGAATAAAATTATTAGCAGGGTTATGCTTATATAATTAAGAACGACATATCAAAAATTGTTTAAAAGAAAAAAAAAAAGGAATTTACACATCTAGCATTCCATATTTCGGAGATATTAACTCAAGACAAATTTCACTGAAACAACTTAGAACTTTACACATAATGAAGTCTCAGTAGTTAATAATAACTCCCAACTAGAGAAATATTATAACTTGTTATTGGCATTAGTTGCTCATAGGCATGGCCGTCCTAGAATCGATCGATCACCTTTTCGTATAATGGAAAATGTGACGACAGAAGCCACAGGAGAGGCGGCTCTCTGTTTCTGTTTATTTATTCATAATCATTGGTGCTGCCAAGAGACGTAGATGACCTCAAAGCAGCAACTAAGGGAATACTCGTGTATGTCTAACTCTATCGTTGCGCTTAAGTAGTACTTTTCAGTATAAGTAACACGACTGGTGTGAATTCTTTTAGCATATTCATGTTCATTCTGATTCCTATGACTCGTATAAAAGAAAACAAAAGATCCTCTGATCAATGATTAATGATTGCAGAGACGAGGTTTTCAAGGCATGATTTTGTGTGTGCAGGTTTTAATATGATATTTCTTCCTATTTAAAATAAGTGTCATTTTAGAGAGATTTTAATTATTCAAAATAAGTGTTATTTACGATTTTTTATGCATGTTTATAATTTTATTTTTAAAATTATCCTTTAATTTCTCTAATATTCTAATTATACAAATTATATTTTCAAGGCAATTTAATACGTAATTAATAAAAATATATCAAATATTTTACTAACTGTCTTAATAAATATACATCTTTCTAAAACGACATTAATTTTAAACAAGAGAGAGTAGAATTTAGAAGGACCAAAACTTGGAAGACTTTTTAGGACTTCACGAAACATGAAAGGACTTGAACCTGTAGAGATATAGAAAAGATTTGCAGATAATTTTGTTAACTTCCAACTTTTGAAGCATCGTACTCCTTTTTCTTCCTGAAATCATCCTATTCCAACTAACTTAACTAATAGTTTTTTTTTGGTTACAGTAACGATTCTTGCCATAATCTGTTATATACGTTACATCAAAACATTGTTTTTTTCTAATCAGAAGTTTGAAATTGAGGGAATTTCAACGTCTTTTTCATGTTCACTGTATGCTTATAATCAGACCATTATACACGGTATGAAATGAAATGCTGTCTAATAACAATTTCATTAAGAAAAGGGTGGGGTCTTCTGTGCGTGATTTTCATTTTCTTTCACGTGCAAGTGTGAAGTGAGTGGCAGGAAGTCATAAGTACAGCACAACTTTATGGCCAAGATAACTCCAGACCACCAGAAACTATTAATTAAGTTTCTTAAATACAATCCTTTCTCTTTAAGTCTGTCTTGGGTTTGGTGGCGACTAATTTAAGAAACGAAGACCAATTCCACGTGGCAATCACCCATTAACATGTCAACTGGTAATCCTTTTTTTTTTTAACTTGGATTAATTGGACGGGGATAACAAACAATAGTATCCTTAGTCAAAGCTCAATTACATGATCATAGTGTATAGTTCCTTCTTTTTTTTTTTAATTTATAAAAGTACAAAAGGATAATAGTGTATAGTTGGCCACTAATAAAAAGCATTTAGTAAATAGTTTGGTGGGTCAATTCAATTTATTTGAGGACATCATTGTTTGCAATAATACTTTTGCGTGGTGTTTCTTTGTGATTTCCTTTTTCCCATCATCAGTTTTATGAACCGTTTTATCAATAGTGATTGCCTTTGTTTTTCTTTTTTTTAAAATTTAATTTCAAAAAGGTTGATAATGTTTGTCACATTACATCAATTTTTCAACGGTTCATTATTAGTCTCGAGAAAGATTCTTCTTTAAAACTATCTAAGGGTCGTTCCGTTAACATCAAACTATTTAATATTTTGTCTTTGTAAATGTTTGTGCTATTACTCAGTCCGACCTGATCTAGTAAGAGGGTAAAGATTAAAGGGTCAACGCATAATCAATTGAAAAGTCAACGGAAGTTAATCTTAAAAGGTAATTAATCGATATTAATATGCCAAACCATCACGAAGAGTTCGTAACTTTATTTTTATTTAAAATTACATTAAATTATTTGCTGCTAATAGAGATGGTTGTAAGTTTTTAACCCAATTAATATCTGTACTACTCGACCTGAAAAATAGACATGTAAGTTAAAAAATAGATTTTAAATGAATGTTGAAAAATAGATGTAGATATGAGTCTAATAATAACCCGAATTGATAAATATCTATATTCTACCAATTTTTTATTAACTCTATTTTTCTGTTTTTTTTAATATTTATAGTTAAATATAATAAAATATTAATATTTTCTTAGAAGAAATAGCTTTTAAATTCCGACTTTACTCTTCAGTCCTTACCTTTTTCATCATATTTTACTTTTTTATAGGATAATAATAATACAAATAATATAGAGATGGAGTTTTGAATGTTATGGAGTTCACACAAAGACATTTTGAATTAGCTTTGGATATTTCAGTCTTCATTTTAATTCTTGATTGTGAAAAACATATGTTATTTTTGTACTAGACATTATGACTTTATTATTCCAATTTTATGATTTTTTAAAGACATACAAGTCAAAATCGTGACTTATTATTATTAAAGTAATTTTGATTTGAAACGTTCGTAAAAATATACTCTTTATATTTTCTATTTAGAAATTATATTTTTATGTGCTATACAATCTGATGGATATCTGAAAACCCGAACAATCCAGTGAATTTGGATATGAATAGTAAATCGTAAAAATCGGTGGATATAGATATAGATATGGGTTGAATCGTAAAAAGTGAATATGATATGAGTAACGTAATACTCGAATCGAACCCTACCTATTATCATCCCTAACTATTAACCACACAAAAGTCGACCCATTTTAAGCTTATACTTATATTTTAATTAAAAAAATAAATTTATCACATGCAATTGGATATGGTATTAATTACAAAGAATAAGAATTTTGAGAAAAAAAGAAATTGAGATTGACCTCTGTCCAAAGAAGTCGTATAGGCGGTTGGTGGGGGCAACTGGAGAAGAATGCTACAGTTTCAAGTCTTCTTTTAAGACTTTTCCTTTCTTTCGATGTGTTGAGGTTGAAAGCGACCGATTCATTAAAGTATTTGGACTCCACTGCTTATGGGGACCACCTCTGCCTCGTCACTGTTAAACAACAAAAGACGACACCGACCTCTAACAACTTCTTTCTCTTTCTTTGCTCGTTTTATAATTCCTGTAATCACTACTTTTTTTTTTCCTTCCAAAATTTACACATTATTATTATTCATTTTATTATGTCACCCTTACGACATGTATGACATCTATTTAAATACAAAGAGCTGTCTTCTTCAGATGCCTAAACTCCCAACTTCTTATCAATTAAAACAAGTTCACGGTTGCTTTGCTATTTTATCGATTGAATTTTAAAATAATGTACATAATTTTCATTCTTAATTCAAATTTAATTTGAAAAAATAAATATTGAGAAAATAAAGTACTATTTTTCTTTTTTTAAATAAATTAATTAGAGACCAAAACCTAATTCAACTTATTATTATTATTATTATGGTCGTTTAAAGCAATCATGAGACCGTTTAATGTTATGAGCTAATTGTTTAGCCAACATAAGTAGACCTACTTAAAATCAGTCTTTTAATTATGTCAAGAGAGGAATATAAGAGACATCGTTGCTTATCTAGTAAACTGCTTGATGCAATTGCTTTAATCTTGACTTCTACCGTTACTTTTTCAGTTGACCTCGGAGAAGACTTTCTCATCACTCCAATATTATTTTTGATTGAGTTGCAAGTCATGGAAACGTATTAGGTAAACAAACAAATCAGCACTTCTATGATCGACTTTTAGGTTGTTTTATTTTCTCTAATCTACAAATTACAGTTTTCAAATTTATTTATAAATCCACCGCTCGTAAAGCACAAATTAAGTTTAATGTTAGGAAAATTTAAACTTTAAATGGCATGTTTTCACCATATAATTATTATATAAACCTTTTACCATGTATATAGAATTACATTGGCGAATCAATTCTTTTTTTCCCCTTAAATAATGTCTTTAATTAATATGAATTGAAAATAAGTTATGACCAATAACTAGTCCTAGAAGACAAATTCATGACTATACTCATAATGGAAGACAAATTTGTGTTACTGAGGTTAGGTAAGAGTCCATTGGTCATGATTTGGGAATTGGAACTTAGAAACAAGTATGATTGCTAAACAAGCTAAGCTAAGCTAAGCAGAACAAATGAAGGAGGGACTGAGGTAGAGGTCAAAAACACGATTATGGAAATTAGTATTAGCTTACGCTTTTAAACATGTATTTAATGTAACTTCAAAGTCGTCTGTTTTTTTCAGTAGAAATTGTCATGTTTTAATATAGAAATATAGTTCATACGGCCCAAAAGATAACTGAGGTAGCAAGACCACTTCTTCTCAAAGGCCCAATGTATTGAAGGGTGTAGCCGTCTTACAAGATGGAGCAAAACGGAAAGGCTTGACAATTTTAATCTATTTTAAATTAATTAAATTTTGTGTGTGAATACGACATTATTTTAATTTATTTTTAAAATTTTTAATTTAAAATTTAAAATTTTAAAAAATTAAGATTAAAAAAATATCTCACTAATTGAATTTGAATCTCCTATTAAGAGAATTAATTCCTAGTTCGATCAGTTGGAGCTACTATCCTTAAAAATAAGATCTCATGACATAATTGTATGCACTACCAATGTAATTTGTTTCGAGTGGCATCTTCCCAAATTTCTTTTTCATTCCTCGATTTAATTAAGATGAATACGAAGGCAGTCCGGCTAATGTTATGAATATTGTAGCAGGTTCAGTATCAGATTGAGCTCTGTAACAAAACTGTACCGATACCGGTCGGTATCGGGTACCGTTTCGGGATATTTTTTAAATTTATAAAATAGTCTCTAAAATTTTTAAAAATTACAAAATAGTCCAAATTCACATTTCCAATTCCAACTCCAAACTCAAAGTCTCCAATAGTCCAACCAAATAATTTCATACACAGGGCATCATCCAATCCAATAATACCGTGCATCATCCATGATCCAACCAAAATTTCAAGTCTCCACCGATCCACCAAAATTTCAAAACTTATCAGAAATTCACAATCCAACCATCCAAGATCCAACTATCCATTCCAAACACAACAATAAATTGAATTAAGCAAGAAAATTTCAAAATCAGAAACAAAATTCATAAACCAACTTCGGTCTGGGCGAGTCTTCGGGTTTTGTCACGGGTCAGAGCGGACCCGTCTCCGGTGGCTTCCCTGCGGTGTCGTGGTGCTATGGTGTAATGACGAGGAGCAGAGAAGGTGGTGGCATCGGCGACGGCATGGAGGAATGATGAACCGAAGGGATAACGACCAAGGGAGGTGAGCCGAGCGTCGAGGAGAGCTGGAGGAGGCGAGGATCAAGGAGGAGGCAATCTCCGGCGGTGAGGAGTAGGCGACGCGACGTAGCACAAATGAGAGAAGAAGGAGAGAAGACGACGTGAGGAGAGAAGAAAGATGAAAGAGTCGGGTTGGGGTTGGGGGGAGGCCGGGTAGGTTAAAATTTTAGGTTTAAAATTTTTTAAATTTGCAATTAGGTCGTTAGGATTTTTTATTTTTACAGTACCGGCCGGAATTTTTCAGAATTGCCGGTACCAACCGAAAACTACCGTTACCGAACGAAACTCAAATCATTGAGTCCGACCTCGATATGATACGTAGTGTTTGATTGATGTCGCCGTTGGTGGAAACAAATGATAGGGACATAAAAATTTTGTACCTGGCAGTGTTTGCTTGCTGTCCCCACCTATTTTTATTCCGACTCCAGAGCATATGAACAAATTTTTTTTGTTCTTTTCAAGACTATGGTACAAGATTTCTTGTCCCAATGACAGAAACAAAACACAAAAGCAAATACTCCTCCCTTTACATAAGCAATTTTTTATTCTTAATTATATTATTAAACTCATCGTCATCATCATTTATTGTTATTATTATTATTTATCATTATTATAAATTTTGAACTTCTTCTTCTTATTATTAATAATTATTATTGTTGTTGTTGTTGTTGTTATTATTATTATTATTATTATTATTGTTATTATTAT
>JANITW010000008.1:4488049-4502166 GCA_027564335.1 Erythroxylum williamsii | reverse complement strand
TTATTATTCTTTTTATTTTTAATATTATTATTTTTATTAATTTTATTATACGAAATTAATTATCTTATTATTATTATTATTAATTATTGTTAATAATAATAATAATTATTATTATAAATTTTGTAATAATAATAATAATAATTATTAATAATTATTATTGTTGTTGTTATTATTAATTATTATTATAAATTTTGTATTTATTATTATTATTGTTGTTGTTGTTGTTGTTGTTGTTGTTATGCAAAATTAATTTACTTATTATTATTTTTATTATCATTATTATTCATAATTAATTTTCTTATTATTATTGTGATTATTAAATTTCTTATTATTATTAATTTTCTTCCTCTTCTTCTTCTATTATTTATTTATTTATTATTATTATACCAAATTAATTTCTTATTGTTATTTTTTTTTACTAACAGAGATCATTCATTTTAAAATAGTCAATGAATTATATATTTCTAATCATATTATAGTGCAGAGGTGTTTTAGTCATTGACGTTTTTATGTTCTGTCAACTGTAACTAAACACATTTCTGTCCTAGAGACGGAGACAGTTTTATCTATCACAACTAAACACGTCACTGTCTCTAATTTTTGTTCTGTTCTTTCTCCAAATTTTTGTCTCGTTCCATCTTCGCATATTGGAGACAATAACTAAATGCAGCATAAAACTTTTCATTTTGTGAGGATCGGAAAAGGGATATTAATTGTAGACACCCTTCAATTTGTATTTTACAAAAGATTATTTTCGTGATTTGAAATTGTGATTTTTTAATTACAAAAAAAGTAACTTTATTATTGCTTCCAAAATTTGCTTTCAAAGAATTAGATAATAATTACTTCAATACGCGAAAAATTGTGTTTTTGTTAAATTGATTGACCTAAAGAATCTTTTCAGATAGCATAGGTCGGTTTGGTTATGATTTCATTATTAGCAAATTGTACTTGACGGAATGCGGTATGAGGAATGGAAAAAGAGAATGGCCTGGTGAAAGAAGTAGGACCAGTTAAATTTAATCGAGACAACAGGAACAAAAAAAATATGCAATTTAAAAGCTGTCTTGTCTTAGTTCATTTCTATGTCATCAGTAAGCTGTTTTCAAGTGTTGATAGATGATAATGTGTTAGGTTGAGTTTATGTTTCCTAAGATATGAATTTATATCTAAATTCATTGAATTCAAAAGTTTCTTTTTAAATTTAACCTCTTGAGTGGATTATATGAGAATCCTATCTTTGTCATCCCTAAATGAGGAAGAAGATGAAGGACTTGAAACCTTTCATGCATGGGCGTTAGCTATCCACGAATATCGGCCAGCTTTATTCTATAGTGTTCTGATGCCTAATCTAGTTGACTTGTCACTTCCATTCCATTAAGCTTATAGATTGCCATCAGTTCAAGAGTATCAACATTTACAGCAGCTTTGTAGATGAACATGGATGCTTAATTAGTTGATAAGCATCACGACAACCAAAGTTTAATTCATGAAAGCAATTTCTCTGCATGTTGCGGTGAGTCGCAATGTTCTTCGCTTCGCTCATAAATCATAATCTGTCCAGCTTATGGCGCACCAATGGTCGAACTCGTGCCCTCGCCAACGTTGGTGTCCCTCTCTATGAGTGCTCTGTCACTCCGGTCAATTTAAGGAGTAGTGATGTCAAGTCCGATCGATATTACTTATCCTTGTAGTAACGTCATCATTTGATGTCTTGATCAATTACCGTGACCTATCGAACCAACTTTCGTGTTCCTATTCTTTTTCTTTCCCTGCTTACTTGATGTCTTTTGATGAGGACCAAGTTCATTGCAAGACGGCTTCTTCAGGTATTTGGTTTCGGTTCTTGGTGAATCATTCAAGTGTACTCAGGATTGTCTCTACAAGCAAGCAGGGTTTAGTTGATGGGCTGTGCATAAAAGTCAAACGTCCATCGTTTGAGAGTTGCTATCGTCCAAGTCTTCCACTATAAGCCGACTTCAGTGATCTACCAAGTTTCCACTATTCGTTGGATCCCTTCCTTTTGTAGAATCTGCACTGTCGACGCATTAAGGTCTAAGGATTGCAACTGATGCTTCCGCTACAAAATCTGCTAAATTCAGCTACCATTTTATTCCTGAAATGGCCTCCCTACTTAGCTATAAATTCACCATAAACTAAGATTAAATTTTGACCACATGTATGAGAATTCCAAAGTTATACACGACACTGTCATTCCCAAATATGTTGTACCTTGTAATGAATATTAATTCCATAAACTTAAAGACATATCAACACATTATTCCCAGAGAAGAATTGTAATTATTATTCCGTAGAAGGTTTTGTGAATGATCAGGTATTCCAGAGTTCCAAATTTTGCTTTGGAGCAAAAAGATTAATCTGATCGTAATTAAATAGTTTTGAGCTATTCACTAAGCTGGAACTTTAATTATTGTGTTTTCGCTGTTGTTGATGGGCTCTGGAAAAGAGGATAGTGATATAGATTGATTGTTGCCCACTTAGAGGTTCCTAGTTGATAAGCATGCAGCTTGGTTTTATCCCAACATGTGCCTCCACTTCCACACGTCCAATTCCAAAGTACCGCTTCATCTGATGTTAAGTTCTACACTCAAGTTCCATTGTTTCAGGTCGGAGTTGATTTCTACATGGTTCCATTCCTCTGATGTTAGACAGGAAGAACTGGAGTTCCTTCTCTACTTTCTGATCTCCCTCCTTTCTGCACACTGTAAATTTTGGTACCTTGGCATATCATACCGGATCGATTGGATGGCTGGTGCAAGCCTCATCATACCCCACTTGACAAGACATGAAATGCAATAATTATTATTTTTTAATCTTACTTCACTTCTTTCTATGGGAAAAGAGAAGTTGCCAAAAGAAGAGAAATGAAGTACTTGTTTGAAAATTTGCGCTAGTATTGGCTTCTTAATTAAGATTTAACAATCCATAAAACATTATCTTTCTTTAAAATCTCCGTGGCAGCGTCAAGGTCTGAAAAAATTAATTTCTTGTCATTGTCTAGAAATTACAGGCAGATAAATAGAAATTGTCCAATAGCCCAATAGTCCAATAGTGCGCTGACAGGTTGACTGTCTGTATTAGTTGCTTAGCCTCGGGTTTGTATATTCTGCGGGTGCTTTCGGGGACTGTCCAGGAGCTTCTTCAAAATATACGCAGGGCTTTATACCCCCATCATATGTGATCCGATTTTGTACTCTTTCCGTTGTAATTAAAAAAAAACAGAGTCCAATAGCTAAAAAGCCCATATGACCAAAATCGTACTGAGCTCATAAACGTAGAGGTAGGCCACAGACTAACTTTATTGAATTTCTATGTCGAAAGCGTAGAATGTCCCAATACTGGAGTGTTGGTTTTGCATGCTAGAAAACGTATTTTATCAACATCACCATTAAGTCAACCTACCTGTGTAGCTGTTGGGAAGAGCATATTCCATCAGAAACTACATGCGCCTGTATTGATAATGTGTTAGTCACAATCTATATATCCAAATGTGCCTGGTGACCAAAATGACAAGTAACATGGAAGATTACAGGCAAACCAATATGCATGACGTTTGTGTTGAAATCTAACTGAACTGCATTCTTCTTTTCAACTCTTTAGTTCCCTCTGTAAGGCAACAAGTTGGTTTCTTTCATCTTTTGGTGGTACCAATCCAAAATTGAAAAGGATTGGATTTGTGTGGCCATGAACTTGGCACAGCCCTTGATTTTAAGCAAGTAGCATCTTGAATGTCACAGGAATATTGAGGTTCCACAGAGAGGTGGTGGTGGGATCCATCTGAGGCATTTTTCTGATACTTATATCATCGACTCATGTATGTCTGATGTGAAGTTAACAAGACTGTATTATTCAACTCTTCCACTATTTCGCTTATCAGAAACAGGAATTAAAATTAACATAATTAATAACCAAATATTGATCTCATTCTCTAATTTTAATAATGCAACTTTACCTTTTTTATGTAATAACATTTTGCAAAATTTTGAGTGGTTGGTTCCAATAGTTTTCAGAAATATGTAGTAATGTTCCTTCAAGATTCATGCTGTTCCCTCCTATCCCTTCCCCCAAAAGTCTTGGACTTAATAATGGCTACCATTGAATCTAGTCTAACGTTGCATTTGTTTGGAGTTAGTCCCCATCTCCAAAGTATAGTTTTTTTCCCCAAAACAGAGCATTAGACCATGCTTTAATCCCCTTTTTTTTTCTTCTTAAAGCTAAACCATATTATATTGGCAAGAACAAGCAGAATTATTGTGGTGATCAATCTGCACGTGTCATCTACTTTCCTAGTTAACGGCTAGATGAAGTTTAACATAATATTTACATTTAATTGTGTAATTTAACCAAAATTTTATGTTCTCCAACATAAAGAATGGGTATGATCAATCTTCATATTATCATCTATGCATAGCGTTAGAAATCAAAGTTGCTCCACCACTTTTGCGAGGTCCAACCACACAAAAGGAGAATGTAAGAGCTCCCCAGAGCCTATGATTAAGACAACCACTAAAACTCCATTCCCATGCAAAAGGAAATGGATACCGTCTCTTATGCTTTGGCATTGGACACATGGAAGTGAAAAGGAGAAAAGAGATGAGAATCCTCATCATCGTGTAGGTGAGTGGGAGGTTTAATGCTCGATGCTGGTTGTGTTAGCTATTAGTTTAACCTGTCCCATTATCTTGGTGATCACGTGGGATCACTGTAACAAAAGTGCAGAGCATATAGGACCCACGATTTATACTCCCATCATCAATCTTGGGATTCATTTAGTGGATGGATAAGAATACTTTAAATTACATAAAGAAAAAAGAGAACATTGATAGTTGGATGTTAAAAATAAAAGAATAAATATGAGTTGGAATCCGCCGAACTCCAAAAAGTATTCGATGAAAGGTGTTAATATTACCGGTGACTCATCAAAACTTTAATTTTAATAAATGACATTAAATTCGTGTTTTAATATAAAAATTTCTAATAATTTTTTTATTGTGTATTTATACACAATAATTATAAATTAAATATTTTAAAAAAATTATTCATATAGACAAGATTTTTTCAAATTGTGTATAATATATTTAATGTGAAGAAAAATTGTGATGTTGGTACGATTTTTTAAATAAAAAAAAGAAACTCTTTTTTCTTATCCAAATTATTAGAGGAAAAAGAAGGAAGTTGTGTTATTAACTATACTAATTTGACAAATAGACTATAAAGTATAAGTATGTAGCAAAGTTTTTATTAAATAACTTCTGAGTTCATATGAAAAGAAGTGTGAAGACCAAATTATGCTTTGTACGTTTATTTCTTTTTTTTTTTTACACGTAAAAACACAAATACATACATGCATCTCTTATTCTTATTTCATACAATTATACCAAATAAGAAGATACTTTTATATATTTACGCAATTCGATTCAATTTTATCATATCCAATTCTAAGTAATGGTCACTCGAGTGGGACAATTAAACAAAATTACATCCGGAGTCCACTTTACGAGCTAGTGAATTAAATCTACAATTTTTTATTTTGCATAAAGAGAAAAGAATATACTGAAAATCAAATAAATTAGAGGAAACTGATCTCTGACATATCATCTAAAAAAAATGTGACATTCTAAAATTGGTACATCAGAATAAGTGACTATAATCTATTTTTATTCTGATTAGTAAAAAGAAAATTTTAGTAATTAAGACGAGGTTGGCCCACCACCTTAATTTTTAACATTGGTGGGTCCACTGAGGACGGAGATTAGATTCTCTAGTTCAGTGTGTGCATCATTTTGATAAAGAAAACTGATTTATGGGACCTGAAAGCTGGTACGTACGAAGTGAAGGAAGAGACAATCAGACATTTGCTCGTGTTATGGGCACATGCGCTACTTTTGTTCTCTGCTAGTAGCACTAGGAGACACTAGACGGGAGAGCTACCACCTATTTAGTATTTCTTTCTAGCTAGCTTTTGGGTCTGAAAGTATCTTCTCTTTTAATGGTTTTTCTGACTGTTTCGACGTTACGTATCTGTCCGAAGACAACACACAGACATTGTGAGAATCCATTTTCTGTGAAACACAGTTTTAACTT
Source organism: Erythroxylum williamsii (assembly GCA_027564335.1). Lineage (NCBI taxonomy): Eukaryota > Viridiplantae > Streptophyta > Magnoliopsida > Malpighiales > Erythroxylaceae > Erythroxylum > Erythroxylum williamsii. The sequence continues at coordinate 4,496,061 of JANITW010000008.1, read as the reverse complement.
AATTCTATTCGATTTTAACTTATGACCAACTGAGAATTCACACTTTCTTTCAACCTAATCTTAAAGCATTTGGAAGCTTTAATTAGATTCACTGAAAGTTTGGTTTAGACACAATCAAACGTTTCCAACCTAAATATGCAGCAGAATGACCTGCCTTTCCTTTTCATTCGGAAGATGAATGTAAAGATCACAAACTTCTTTTTAGTTGTAACATGCGTGCGTTATATGTATCGAGAAGGGCCAGATCAGGCAAACAACAAATGTCAACATCGAAGAAGTGCAAGCATTTTGTTTTATTTGATAATTTCTACGCTGCATTTTTCTGGTGCTTAACCTGAGAGATGTTTGACAACCCAATGCAATCTGATTCTTGGCCAGAGGAAAACCAAGGCTAGCTATTGTGATGCTCTCAGACATGGACCCTGAACTCACGAAGCTTTAAACAAAATTCCAGGGGTTGAAATTAAAGCAATTTACTGATGCATTGTTTTTCTGAAAATCATCAGAATTTGCTAGTAAGTTAATGGTCGTTGTAAGACGACACGACGGTTTATCGTCTCCCCAGTCTCAACAGCCCCACCGTCTCCTCACCTTCTTCAGTAACACTGAATAATTATCCACTCCTATGTTCTTCTCTTTTTTCAGTATAAAACGAGTTTTAAAAAGAATTAGCTTAGAGATATTCTTTTCGTATGCAAGATTGCTGCAACAATGAAGTTTTGCACTAGGGACGGGTACTGATTGTAAAAGAAGAATATTAATAGTAGTTGTTGTAGGAATTATATGTTAAACGAAATTATACGATTATTTAATAGCATTTAATATAATTTAATAATTAATACATAAATAGTAAAAGGATTGTAAGAATATTTAATTAGAAAATATAATTATTGTTCTTTATAATTTGGAGAACCACTTATAATAAATACAAGTAATTTACATTCTTATCTTGTTTCTTTAGTTTAAATTATATTATAAATTATGAAATTTTAATTTCTTCTAATTACTAACAATCTATAACCTCTGTAAAGTGATAAGGATGATACTACGAGCAAATCATGGAATGATAAGAATGATTATAAGAAGTCCCACGAATCATGGAATGATAAGGTTGATCGTACTCACAAATTATCAAAAGAGATATGACTGATGACAAGGACTTCCAAAGAGTAATAAATTCCTACTAAAGCAGTAGTTCATTAGATGTGATATTTCATTAGATAAAGAAAACTTCATCTGTTTCCTTCCTTATCTTGTACAAGTATTATATATGTATTAATCCTTTAAGCTTGTATTTAGTATTCTAAGACAAGAACCAATTCCATAATAACAAGATTCTTTTTTTTACTGCACTTTTACTTTTTCTCTTTTCTCTCATTTCATCTTTGTCTTTTATCTTTTCTTTTTACCACACCTCTACTTTTTCCCTTGGTATCATAGTCATGGCTTCGTTGTCTTTAAATGTTGAAAATTTTGCTACGTTAAAACTCACACAATCTAATTATCCATTATGGAGACAACAAGCTTTAGGATTAACAGAAAGCCAAGATTTGCTTGGTCATCTCACCAACGAAACACAGGTTCCAACAAAATATACTAACTTAAATTCAAACATCGAAAACACCACACCACAATTGACAAAAGAATTCACTACTTGGCAAAGTCTAATCACCTTCTTTGGGATTGGATCATCGGAACCCTCTCTGAAGAAGCTCTTGGACTTGTCATTGGCTTGGACACAGCACATGCAGTTTGGGAAACACTAAAAGATGCTTATGCACAAGACTCTTAAGAGCGAGAGTTTACACTACGACAACAACTGACTTACCTTTCGCAAGGATGATAACAAGATCATTGGAGATCACATATGTGTCTTTAAAGGTTGGTGTGACAATCTTGTTGCTATCGAAAAACTTATAACAGATAGAGAAAAAGTCTTATGTCTCCTTACAAGTCTTGGTTCACAATATGAAACCTTTAGAGAAAACGTCTTATATCTCCTCACAAGTCTTGGTTCACAATATAAAACCTTTACAACAACGATATTGAAACCTCGAAGACCAACTTACTTTTAGCTGATCTCACAATCACAAAATCTTGATCAGCATCGAAACTGATATTTAAACTAACCAGATACGTCTCTATCTCACCTCACTCCACATTTAGCCTTATATAGCTAGCAACAGAATCAATATCAAAGTACCAGTTCAAGAAATCACAATAATACCTTTACTTCCTCAGATATATAGTGGATTTCAAGTACAACAGTTTCGAAACCAAAATCAAAATTATTTGGAAGACTTAACATTAACTACACAACAACAATGAAGATCACCACCTTTAGGAGAATGACATATGATAGCAGCAAAGCGAGACTTGTATCATAATGAAATATGTCAATATTGTGGGAAACCAGGCCATATTGCTAAAATTTATTGGTGGATACCAAAACGAACGACTCAAAATAATGAAATTCCACAAGCTCTTGCAGCTCCCACTTTAGACAACTCTGTAGTTGAATCAAAATGGACTTCTGATATAGGAGCTTCAAATCACATGACAGGAAAGCAAGGTATACTAACTAATATTCATAAATACTCCAGATCTGATGCAATCGTAATTGGAGATGATTCATCGATACCTATAACAGGTATTGGTGATTCATATATTAAATAAAAAGAAAAGATTTTGTCTCTTCATGATGTTCTTTTAGTTCAACATGTGAAAAAAAATTGCTTTAAATAAGTCAATTAACCTCTTAATTTCCTGTCAACTGTGAATTTAAAGGAACGAAAAACAGGACATCTGTTAGTAACATGGAAAAGGAAGGGTGACATTTTTATCTTATCTGATGTCTAGAGGCACACTTCTCTAATCGTTTCAAGTCTGACACTATAGATATTTGGCATCAATGCTTAGGACAACCTTAAGCTTCAGCAATTCAGTTGTTAATTGAAGTCCAAGGTCTTTTACGAACTAAACATTTATGTGATAATTGTCAATTAGGAAAATTAAGTAAACTTCCTTTTGCTCCTTCTGAACATTCTAGTTCTAGTATCTTTGCTAAGAGTCATTGTGATTTTGTGGGGACCTACCCCTGTTTTATCTGTTGGCAAGTTTAAATTTTATGCATGTTTAGTTGACAATTTTTTCCAAGTATACTTGGATTATTTCATTAAAACGTAAATATGATTTTTTTGTTGTCTATTTAGCATTTGAACAGTATGTTGAACAACAATTCAATAAGAAAATAGAAAATTTCTACTTAGATGATAGTGGGGAATTTGTTAACTTTAGATTATCATCACATTTTCTTGTGACAGGAATTATGTATCATATTTTATGCCCCTACACTCCGGAGCAAACAGGTATGGTTGAGAGAAGACATAAAATTATACGCGAACTGGGTATGATAATGTTGTTCCATAGTCATGCACCTCTTTTTTTATGGGTAGAAGCCTTTACAACAACATTTTCTTTTTCTTAATCGGTTACCATCTTCAACTTTTCAGTTTGACACTCCATATTTAATGTTACATGGAACTCATCCTAACTACACATCACTTCGAGTTTTTGGTTCTAAATGTTTTCCATATACATGGGATATAAGAAACCATAAATTTGACACTAAACCTATAATGTGTGTTTTTGTATGATACAGTGAAAAACATAAAGGATATAAGAGCTTCTATCCACCTAGTCGCAAAATTTTCATTTCTCGTTATGTTGTGTTTGACGAGACTATTTTTCCTTTTAAGTCTTCGTTTCTTTCCACTTCAAACTCACATGCTCTTAACATATTTGATTATTGGTTACCTTTTTCTGACAATCTTCTTGTTTCATGTAGTCATGCACAAATATCTGCATCGATAACTTCCATTTAATTACCATTTATTGATATTCATGGCTCAAAATCCATACCAAATTCACCACATGATGCACTTGAGCTCGATAATGTTAGGACTATCCTTGATCATCCAAGTTCTGAAGATTCGAATCCACCTACCCTACTGACTAACTTATGTTCTAAACACGTGCCTGCACTTGAGTCCCTTCCTTCTATAAATACAATGTTACCTCATGAAGCACCAGTTACTCATCCTATGGTAACCAGGTCCAAACTTGGAGTTGTTAAGCCAAATTCTAAATATGCCTTGACAATAACCTCATCTGCTACAATAACTCGTGAACCGAAAAATGTTAAATTAACCTTATCACATCCTAGGTAGAAAGCTGCTATACTTGATGAATTTGTTGCACTACATCTTAATGAAACATGGAAATTAGTTCCACGCACTCCAGATGTGCATTTAATCGGATCCAAATTGATTTTTAAGGCCAAGCTACAACCTGATGGTAAAGTAGATTGTCTCAAAGCATGTTTAGGCGTCAAAGGACATACACAAAGATGTTCTCTCTTGTAGTCAAATCAGGTACAATTCGACTCATCTTAACTATTGCTCTTATGAGATATTGGCTCATTCGTCAACTCGACATGAAAAATGTTTTTTTACATAGCAACATCATTGAAGATATATATATGAAACAACTACCAGGTATGATTGATCTACAGAAACCTATGCATGTATGTAAGCTCCAATGTTCTTTGTATTGACTTAAACAAGCACCACGTGCTTAGTTTGATAGACTAAGTGAATTTCTTATATCATATGCTTTCTTTTGTAATTTAGCTAATCCTTCTCTTTTTATTTTTCATTCTAATCAATCTTCACTTGTTTTACTTCTTTATGTAGATGATATGATTCTTACAGGTTCATCTACAAAACTTGTTTCATCTTTTATTCAAATTTTGAGTTTGTGAGTTCTTTACGAAAGATTTAGGTTTGGTACATCACTTTCTTGGTATTGAGATTTCTAATACAACAGATAGGCTATATCTATCCCATTCACACTATACACTTATCATTCTTGAACGATCCAATATGCTTCATTACAACCCCATGCCTATGCCTTTAGAGGTCAAATTCATTCTTGCCACAGATACTACTCCTATTACTGATCCTAGTAACTTTCGAGGAATTATTGGTGCTCTTTAATGTCTTACATTGGCACGTCCAAATCTATCTTATAGTGTCAACTATGTTTCATAATTCATGTATGCTCTTACAGTTGCTCATTTGAAATTAGTTCAACAAATCCTTCAATACCCGAAGGGAACACTTAACATTGGTTTACATCTTACTTCCAATACAACTATCGAATTGTTTGCTTTCTCTGATGTTGATTGGGCTGGCTGCCCTACAATAAGGAGATCTACCACCAATTACTGCAAGTTTCTTGGCACAAATATCATTTCATGGTGTGTTAAAAAACAACACACGACCTCTCGCTCTAGTACTGAAGCTGAGTATCGTGCTATGGCTAATACTACTACCGAACTTACATGGCTCACTAATATTCTTAAAGGTTTTCCCATCTCTCTCTTATCTCCGCCAATCCTCTACTGTGATAATATCAGTGCTCTATATATGACAATCAACCCTGTCTTTCATGTTCGGAGCAAACACGTCAAGTTGGATTAACATTTTGTACACGAACGAGTTGCACTTAGATTACTTGTCACTAAACATGTGTCCTCTAATAAACAAGTTGTTGATATATTTACTAAACTTATCTCCAAGGCTGCCCTCGCATATTTTTGCAACAAACTATGTCTTCATCTCCGACTCAGTTTGTAGGAGCATATTAACAATCTACAGCCTCTGTGGGTTGATAAGGATGATACTATGAGCAAATCATGGAGTGATAAGGATAATCATAAGGAGCCCCACAAATCATAGAGTGATAAAGTTGATTGTTCTCACAAATTATCAAAGGAGATATAGTTAGTGACAAGGACTTCCAAAGACTAACAAATTCCTATTGAAATGGTAGTTCATTAGATGTGGCAGATAAAGAAAACTCCATCAGTTTCCTTCCTTATCTTGTACAAGTGCTATGTATATATTAATTCTTTAGACTTGTGTTCAGCATTCGTGAGATAAGAAGTAATTCCATAATAATAAGTTTCTTTATTTTACTGGTCCTTTACTTTCTCTCTTTTTCCCTCACTGCGGCTCTGCCTTTATCTAAAGTTATGATATAGCAAGAGAGATTCAAGTTAGATAAAAATTAGATGGTATCATCAAAGTGTTTTAATAAATTTAGGTTAAGATAGATACTGCATGTAAAGACCTCAGAGAAGTAGTCGATGAAGAATCGGTGAAGAATCTTGAATGATGCAACTGCTCTTTCGTATTTATTTGGAAAAAAGAAACAAAGTGTTGAAAGAAGCAGCCAAAAAACATTCATTGATAATAAAAAATGATAAGCGAAGATATATGCCAAGCAGACAGGGCACAGCTTCCAGGAGATGTGTGAAATCCAACACGAAACACAAAATCACTACCTCTTGCAGGGCTCAAACACCAAAACAATACATAATACGTACAAGATTCACTTGTAATGATATCTCACTCAACAACATGCAGAGTCAGTTCCCTTTCATGTTTCTTCCCTATACGAATACCGATACCCAAATGATCAAATAGTATACACACTACATGATATTGGACAAATTTCGTGTTTTCTTTTCCTTATACCCTCTTATCAATGCTTATTACTCTTGATTTTGCTAAATCTTTTGGCTTTTGTTGGGGCAGGTGCATCTTGTCAGCTTTCTCTAAATTCTCACACTTTCTTGGACAAGCCCCACCAAAGTACTCGGTTCTTTTTTCTTTTTCTGGGAATCCAAGCAACGAAACCTCCACGACCACGAGGGATCCCTTGCAAAATATAATATTGTTTCATGTAAGTTTGTCGAGTCTCTGCAGATTCTTTGTTTTTCTGTTCAGAGCTTGAAAATGCGCGAGATTTTGGCGATTTTACCGTTCCATCGTTTTCCTGTCACGGATTCTCGGCTACTCGTCAGCGCAGCGTTACAGATTCACATTGTTAAATGAAGAAAAGAAAAGGAGGAACATGTTACAAACTTACATTAGTATTTGAATCATTTTCTAATTTTTTCATATCAACTTAAACTTCAATGGTTCTTGACATGATATGATGATATTAATTTGTTTTTTGTGTCAGTTCTTAACTGATGATTTAATTAGATTCGATCATATTTTATGTAGCTTAGGCATGTTTATTTTTATTTTCAAATTTAGTAAAAAAATCTATTTATTTGAGTTGTTAGTTTTTAGTTTTTGTTTCTTTTTATTTTTTAAATTTACCAAAATCACTAAAATTAAATTTTATTTTTATAATCTAAGTTAATATTAAATAAATATATTATTTAGTTATTTAATATATTAGTTATTAATAAGAATGTTGGATAATTTAATTTAATATTCTATACTTAATTAAATACAATTAATTATTAATAAAATTATGAATAATTTATTTTATTGAATAATTTGTCTCATTGTTGTAATTAAAATAAATAAATTACTTTAATAATTATTAATGAATATAATTAAATTTAAAATATCTTCAAAAAATATTATTTATACCTAAAATCGATATTTAAGATGAATATTAATTTTAATAAAATGAAATCATTTTTATTGATAATTTATTAATAAATTTTATATGGGAGAAAATTAAAAACAATTAATTTAAAAATTTTATCTTCAATTTTTATCAAATATGTAACTTTTATCGGTAATATATTAATATTAAAAATCAACAAAAATTTGTTTTTTATTAAAAACATAAAATAAAAATAAAAACATCAGCCCAAAAAAAAAAAAGAAGCGAACCAAAGATCTCTTAAACAACATGTTAGCTTTTTGTTGCCTTTGTGTAAATTGCTTGTCATCGCTTTTTTCATAATATTATAATTATTTTTTAGGTTTCCCATCAAACAAAAAAAAAAAATTATTTTTTAGGTTTCACTTTTGCGTAAAATGATTTCTTAGGAAAAAGAGAAGCTGCTTTCACATAATTAATTTTAAAAAATATATTTTATTCAAAAAATATTTTTGGAGTGAATTAAGAACTTGAATTTT
>JANITW010000008.1:4456167-4487949 GCA_027564335.1 Erythroxylum williamsii | reverse complement strand
TTGTGTAAAAGATCATATTATTAATTATATTTTAAAAATAAAATTTACAAGTTTTAAATGTCAATGAATAACTTAAATTTTATGTTAAAAATTTTCGGAAAAGCAATTCATTAAATAAAAAATGTATAAATTTATTACAGGCTGAATAACTAGTTGGAGACTTCAAGTTGATTTAATCTTATACCAAAAACATAAAAGATTTTAGAATTTTATTAATTCAAGTTTGTTTCTATTTAATTTACATAAATAAAAAAGCCAACCCCCCAAAAAAAGAAAATCAGAATTAAAAATACACAATATACCTGTAAATTAAATTTGAAAATTCACCAGTTTATCCTGGCAAGAATATTGGAGTAGAAATAATGGTAAAGGAAAAAAGAAAAGGATTTACTTTACTATATAAGTGTATTATGAGCGACGGCCAATTATGTAATAACTAATAACAGGCAGTGGCTACATGAATTGAGGTAAAGAAATGGAAAGCAGAGGTTCATTGAAGTTTAAGGAAAGTGAAATCGTTTCTGGTTAGGATCAAATACTCACATCACTCTACAAATTCTGACAACTTTTTAACAGCCAATAAGCAAATCTTACCCACTTTACACTCCTTATATACGTACTAGACTAGGGATGATCGTATAGAACCAAGAAACAGAGCAGTCACAGAGCTCCAAGTCAAGCTTTCCCTGCCTTCAAAATTTCATCAATTTAACACTTCACCCTGTAACTCAATCCACGTATTGTTGTTAGCTAAATTCCCACACACACTCACCAGGGGAAACTTGAGAGCTTTGCCTTGAAACTCCTTTCATGTTCTGTTCGTTTTTCTTCTTGGTAACTGTTGCATGGTTTATGAAATAAAGCTATCTTTTTGCAGATAAAAGTGTTTGTCCTTTCAAGCGTTCCGTCAATATTTTCATGTCTATACCCGCAGAGCATGATTACGTAGGACCACAGAAGGAGGTTTCTTCAATGGCAAACTTGAAAGCCACCGAACTGAGACTCGCCTTACCTGGGTCCGACTCACCGGAAAGAGATGGTGAAAGTACCAAACTTGGTATTGGCTTAAATAACAACACCACCGCCGTTAACAAGAGCTTTGTTTCTGGTGCAAAGAGGGGTTACTCTGTTGCCATTCATGGTGGTGGTCCTGGTCTGTGGGGTTTTTCTGATACTTCTGGATCTGATCCTCAACTTTTTCTCAGAGGTTCTAATGCTGACAAAGTTACTAATGGACAAGATGGGTTCCTCCAGTCTTCGAAGCCGGTGGTGCAAGAGAACAAGACTCAGGTTTCTGGTGCCAAAGGCCATGGAGTTGCTCCTGCTTCCAAGTAACTTACTTTCTACTTCTGTTTGTCCTCGCCATGCAGTTATTACGTCTATATGATGTTTTTTGCTTGATTGAATAAGTAAAAAAATGTTTTTTTTTTTTTTTTTGCAAGAGAATAAAACATCTACATGATGTTCTGAAAATCTTTTTTCAGAAAACAGATAGAGCTTATGAGGAACTTTCCTGTGTTCCATCTGAAAACCTCGTTTGTTTTTGCAAGATCTTTTTTTGTCATACAAGTTGGTTCATCCAAGTATAAGTTCAAGGTCCTAAATGACCTCTCTTCTAGATGTAACCATGTGTAGGATTGCTGGACTTGGTGGCAGAAAATGTTTTTTTTTTCTTCATAACAAGTGCCAAAAATCAACTCTGCACTTACGTGTTGTCCTTGATGCAGGGCACAAGTTGTGGGATGGCCACCAATTCGTTCATTCCGGAAGAACACAATGGCTTCTCATCCTCCAAAGAATGATGATGACAAAGAAGTTAAGTTGGGATCTGGGTGTCTGTATATTAAGGTCAGTATGGATGGTGCCCCATATCTGAGAAAAATTGATCTGAAAACCTATGGAAACTATGCGGATCTCTCTACAGCACTAGAAAAGATGTTCGGGGGCTTTACTATTGGTAAGTAAGCACTCTTTATGGCCTGTCCTTTTCCATTTCACTGTCTCAGTCTCTTCGATCTCGCTACCTTGCTCCTGGCAATAAATGACATTTATGGTCCTAACAACTTCTAGGCCTAACAGGGTTGATGAGTTGAGCCATCTACCTCTTGTACTTGAATTTGGTACGGGTGTTATGAGTTGAGTCTGATAAATTTAGTTTGTGGTTTTGTGGGGTATTTGTGAATATTTGCTCATTTTGTGTCAGTTCCAACTCTATCCCATCATCGTCCTTCCTCCATCAGCTTCTCCGTAGTCGGTTTACTTCCCAAAGCTTATATTTTTTGAGGGTGTTTAACTTATTAAATGGATGATTCAGGTCAGAGTGGTTCTCATGGAACCTCCAGCAGGGATGGGCTGAGCGAGAGCCGATTGATGGATCTCTTGCATGGTTCTGAATATGTCCTCACCTATGAAGACAAAGATGGTGACTGGATGCTTGTTGGTGATGTTCCTTGGAAGTAAGTGTGATTTCCAACTCGTAAGCTATGACAATATTACAAAGAAGTCATATTAAGTCGATATTTGTATGTATACCTAGGTTGGTTGAGCATCTACCGACTTCATGATATGTGACTAGTCAAACAACTGGATTCAGAGAATTTCCTAGCTTCCCCTTCATAGCAATCTAAACTAGAGTTTAACTAGTTGGTTTCAGGATCTCTGCTATTAGCAAAATTGAGATATGTTAGTTTATGACCAACCAGTGACTTGTTCAACCCAGAAGCAGTGTTCCTCAAACTTGCGATATTAGATGTGCTTGGAAGTTGGAAACATGCATCGATTGGCAAATTTTTTATATGATTCCAATAGTTGGGCACTCAAGGTGTCTGATATGTAACAAGTGCTGGTAAATTGTGTAGATGTGAAAAGTTCTGCAGGTTGTATTTATTTCTCACTTATACTGATCTTTGTTGCTGCAGGATGTTCACTGATACCTGTAGGAGGCTGAGGATCATGAAGAGTTCCGAAGCAATTGGGCTAGGTATGCTCTATCGGACACAAGTTATTCCCTCCACTTTTGGTACAAACTGCTAGAAACACTTCAATCATGTCTCCTAAGAACGAGCATTCATCTGCACTTCAATCTTTCTTACATGGTAGTGAACCCTTTTCGTGATTAGAACAGTAAGCATCGAGACCTTTAACTTGATCTGATCCTTGCAGCCCCAAGAGCATCGGAGAAGTGCAGAAGTGATAATTAGCATAGCATGCTTCTGTAACTGTAACAACTGATTCAGAGTATTGAAGCTGCTGCTGGTGTATGGATAAGAACTTATAATGGATCTCCAATTTGGATGAACTGTTTCCTTCTTCTTTTTTTTTCCCTCCTGTACCATCTCCTATAATTGCTTCAAGACTAGCTGTATTATTAAGAAAAGGTTGTACTTGCAGGTTTTGTTTATAGGCTTGTCTTCTCTCCATCACCGTGTCTGTGCACTCTGAATTAACTGATGACTTAAGGTTATATAGTATTGTTTGTACAAATGAAATCTCACAAATGTGTACATGTGATTTAATGGAATATAATAAGAGCATATAACTATGTTGAATGTTGGACGAACCAATAATCAATTTCTCTGTTTTTGGGTAAAAGACTTTTAAAAATCCTCCCTAATTTTTAAAATTCTCTTGTATTTTTTAATTTTTCAAAAAAGGTAAAGATAATAGGAAAAAGTTTAAAAATAATAATTATAAATTATTAGTTTAATTCATTAGTTATTAAAGTAATATTAGGTCCTTATGTTGATAATATTTAATTTGTTTATGTACGAAAATTATATATCCTTTTTTATGATTTTTAATAAAAATTTGATATAAACTAATATTACAGTTTTAATATCTTAATTGCACATTTTCTATTTAGTTTAAAAGTGATAATGCCTCAGAGCTTTGTCAATTAATTTTAATCAATTATTCTTCAAATAATTTATTTAAAATATATAATTTGTGAATTATTACTTGAAATTATTATTTATTTAATATATATTTTTAGAAAGTAATTATAAATTCTACCATCATTATTTTGTCCTCCATTTTACAACGATAGCTCAAAATACGGTACTGTCTCAAACCTGAAGGTGTTGTCAGGTTTGTTAAATGTGTGTGTGTGTCGAACGATTGTCCTCTTCTCTTCATCTGATAAAGTTTGGTCAGCATTCTCCACGCAGAGCAGGAACAGTGCTAACTTCATTTCCTTTGTACCACAACTGTACACATTTCACGAGGAAACGAAGGTGGATGTTGCGGTAGACCTTTGGATTTGAAAATTTTCAATCCATTTCTGCTTACAAATGTTGGATTCTCGAGAATGAATTTGATGAAGCGGATTCCAGAAGTCATTTGGGATAATAATCACACAAAGATATAATCGCAAGGGAAACGAATGAGAACGTTCTTTATCTCAACTCCAAAATTAGTTTCGTGGATGCTTCCTATCTCATGTGATGGCTTTGGAACCTTACACTATCTTGTTTTAACTTGTGTCTTTCCTGAGTCTTATGCTTTGGCATCTTCAGTGGCCTCTCCCAGAGTAAACCGAACGAACCTCCTAACTTTGATGTTCTCTCCAAGGGCAGCAACGGTCTGCTTCACCAAGTCTTTCACTAAGACACTATCATCCTTAATAAAAGGCTGCTCTAGAAGGGCAAGCTCTCCTAGCCTCTTGGAGACCCTCCCCTCCACAATTTTTCCTCTAATGTTCTCTGGTTTTGATAGAATGTCTTCCCTCTGCATCTCAAGCTCCTTTTCCTTGTCCACAATGTCCTCTGGAATGTCTTCCACTGACACATATTGTACCTGCGGGCACGCCACTACTTGCATTGCCAGATCATCAACTAATTCCTTAAACTTTTCACCTCTGCCCACAAAATCAGTCTCACTGTTGACTTCTATCAGTACTCCAATGCGAGAGTCGTGAATATAAGAACCAATTCTGCCTTCCGCTGCAAGCCGGCTTGATTTCTTGTCCGCAGTTGAAAGACCCTTCTTCCGGAGATACTCCTGTGCCTTCTCGAGGTCCCCACCAGTTTCGGACAGAGCTTTCTTGCAATCCATCATCCCAGCTCCTGTTTCTTCCCGCAGTTGTTTAACAAGAGCAGCTGAGATTGTTGCCGCAGGTGGCCTGTACATGGATGGACATATGTTAAACTTGGAAGATAATATGCATGGAGGATAATTTGATGATAAGTTCACTGATACAGATCTTAATGTGATCAGAAGTAGGACAAGGAAGGATTGAAGTCAGTAATTGCAAGAGCATAATTCGGGTCAATGCTAGGGTTCTTCCATATCATTTGATTTGCGGTCTAAGCATAAGTGTACTAAATCATGCAAGGTATTTCAGCCTATAGTGCTTAGCTAACCTGAAATCAACACCCAAAGATGTGTAATAGTTAAGGATAAAGGTAGTGCTAGTCCAAAATCTTTTAAACTAATATAAAAATTAGCCCTAATCCTTTAGTTATAGAACTAACTAAGAAGGAAGGAAATAGCAAAATTCATAGCCATTTTGTTAGTTGTATGAAATGAGATCTAATAAGCAACAAGTCTGTCACCAGGGGATTAACTGTCAAGTGATAAATCTACGAATTACATGTCACGCCATCTTGAATTTGAAAATTTGACCTCAAGAAATAATATTTGGCTAATATTTTTTCTTTTCAGGTTTATGTGGTATGATGCTTAACTTCAAACCTGTTAATCATATAGCTTAGCAATTTATTCATTTGTTCATATTTAGTTTCAAGACTCGGTTGTTAAAAGTAAACTTACTTGGGAATTTCCTTGGTTTCTGAGACAGCAGACTGCTCTTTTGTTGGAGTTGTCACTGGTTTTGCAGCAGTTTGGGCTGCCACCTCAGCAGCAAAATCCTGACTTTTCTTCTCCAAGCCCTCACCAAGATTGTAGCGAACAAACCTTTTGACCTTTATGTTTTCTCCAATGGTTGCAATAGTCTGCTTCACCCAGTCCTTCACTACTATCTTGTCATTCTTAATATAAGGCTGCTCCAGCAATGCCAGTTCCTCAAGCCTCTTCTTGATTCGCCCTTCTACAATTTTTGATCTGATCTGCTCTGGTCTTGACAAGAGGTCTTCCTTCTGCATCTCAATCTCCCTCTCCTTGTTAACAATCTCTTCAGGAACATCTTCTGTAACCAGATACTGTACTTGAGGGCAGGCAGCCACTTGCATTGCCAGATCATCAACCAGCTCCTTGAATATGTCACCGCGGGAGACAAAATCGGTTTCACAGTTCACCTCTACTAGCACACCAATCCTGCTATCATGAATGTAAGAACCAATTCTTCCTTCAGCTGTTGCTCTGCTAGCTTTCTTTTCTGCACTTGCTAGCCCTTTCTTTCTCAGGAACTCTTGTGCTTTTACAAGGTCCCCTCCAGTTTCTGAGAGAGCTTTCTTGCAATCCATCATTCCTGCTCCTGTTTCTTCACGAAGCTGCTTCACTAGAGCAGGGGATATTGTTGCTGTAGTTCATAAAATAAAACAAATTCATAAAAGCACTAACTTGGAGTGAATATGAATCTGAAAAAAGAAAAATTAAAACACATGAAAAGAATGATGAGATCTGACTAATAACAACTTGGTATCCTTATCTAGAATATATAACTATAAACTGCTGCAATATTTTAGAACATCTAGCAGGTCCTTGTTCTTGCCTACTCCGAGGAAAAAGATACGGCAGACCAACAGCAAACTAGTTTGTGGCTAGCCATAATAAACTCATTGCAGCATCACTTTATACATACATCTACATCTTTTAAAATTTGTAAAAAAAATGATAGCATGACGTGTTTAAATCAAAACCTTTCAACTCTTAATTCCTGAGTTCCCATATCCTAAGCCTCTACTTGCTATAGAATTGAATCACAATGTTTCTAACTTATCTCTGGCCATTGAGAAAGTTGCCATGCCTAAATCCCATTGCATTGCCTAGATATGAAATCAGCACCTCTTATCTCTCACTTGCAATGGAAGCCCACAGAGGCATAGGCATCAGAAAACCACTCAAGAAAATAAGCTTACTCCTCCTTCATAACTATGAATGAGCACTACTTCATCACTCTCTCATTTTTATGATCCATCTTAGTTATCTGGTTGCATGTACATGTTTCAGTTTCTCAAGTGGTCATTTTGAAAGCAGATTTAGCCCATGGTAAAAAGATAATTGAACAATCCAAATAACCAGGAAATTTTATAAAGATACAAACCTTTAGTTTTTCTTTCCACAGAAGAAGAACTTGCATTCTGCCCATTCGAATTACCATCCATTTCATTGTTTGGAACAGTAGATTCCACTTTTTTGTCTTCAACTTCTCTGTCAGACGAAACTTCAGTCTCAGAAGGTATTTGCACTTCACCCTTGGCATTTTCAACTGTGTTTTCCACTTCTTCAACAGCCTGACCCTCTGAAGAGAGGATTTAAACTTTGTTCACTTCTTCAGAAGGGCAATAGTATAGAGTTTACATATGCATGAATGTATACATGTACACAGAATTAAAACTTGTAAACACAACAAACTGCTCTTTCATTGTGCTGACTATTTACCAAATGAGTATCTCTCAACTGCTCCAAACAAGCAATAGAAACCAAAAGACGTACAGGCAACAGAAAACCACTTAATAAAATACTTTTCCTCCTACTTCATAACTAAGAATGAGCATTATTGATCACTTGCTCGTTTTTAAGGTCATTGCTAGTAATCTCTGTGTATGCATGTTTCAGTTTCTCAAGTTGTCATTTGGAGATCAGATTTAGCTCAAGGTGGAAATACAATTAAACAAATTAAATGACCAGGAAATCTAGAAAGTGTAGGAACCTTTAGTTCTGCTTTCCTTGGGAGAAGATCTTGCACTCTGCCCGCTCAAATTACCATCACTGTCATTTTTCTCAACAGAAGGTTCGACCTTTTTATCTTCAACTTCTGAGGCAGACAAAACTTCAGTCTCAAAAGGTATATGTTCTTCATCGTTAGCTTTTTCGACTTGGTTCTCCACTTCTCCAAAGGCTTGACTCTCTGAAGAGGATTTAATCATTGATCATGTCTCCAAAAGGACAACAATACAATATATACGTATGCAGAATTAGAACTTGAGAACAAATTAAAATGTCCTTTCATCTTACTATCCTTATCTAGAAGTCATGCTTTTACTCTTGCTATCCTTATCTACAATATATAACTATAAACTGCTACCATATTTTAGAACAGCTAGCAGGTCCTTGATCTTGCCTACTCCAAGGAAAAAGATACAGCAGACCAACAGCAAACTAATTTTTGGCGAGCCATAATAAATTGCTTGCAGCAGCACTTTATACACTAAATTTGTAAAAAAAATTGTAGCATGGAGTGTTTAAATCAAAACCTTTCAAATCTTAATTCCTGAGTTCCCATATCCTAAGCCTGTACTTGCTATAGAATTGAATCACAATGTTTCTAACTTATCTTTGGGCATTGGGAAAGTTGCCATGCCTAAATTCCAGTCATTGCCTATATATGAAAGCAGCACCTCTTATCTCTCACTTGCAATGGAAGCCAACAGAGGCATAGGCATCAGAAAACCACTCAAGAAAATAAGTTTACTCCTACTTCATAACTATGAATGAACTTTACTTCATCAATCTCTCATTTTTATGATCCATGTTAGTTATCTGATTGCGTGTACATGTTTCAGTTTCTCAAGTTGTCATGTTGAAAGCAGATTTAGCCCATGGTGAAAAGATAATTAAACAATTCAAATAACCAGGAAATTTTATTAAGACACAAACAAGAAATAGAAACCAACAGACATACAGGCAACAGAAAACCGCTTAATAAAATACTTTTCCTCCTACTTCATAACTAAGAATGAGCATTATTGATCACTCGCTTGTTTTTAAGGTCATTGCTGGTAATCTCTGTGTATGCATGTTTCAGTTTCTCAAGTTGTCATTTGGAGGTCAGATTTAGCTCAAGGTGGAAATACAATTAAACAAACTAAATGACCAGGAAATCTAGAAAGTATAGGAACCTTTAGTTCTGCTTTCCTCAGGAGAAGATCTTGCACTCTGCCCGCTCAAATTACTATCAATGTCATTTTTCTCAATTGTAGGTTCAACCTTTTTATCTTCAACTTCTGAGGCATACAAAACTTCAGTCTCAGAAGGTATCTGTTCTTCTTCTTTGGCTTTTTCGACTTGGTCTTCCACTCCTTCAACGGCCTGACTCTCTGAAGAGAGGATTTAAACATCAATCGTGTCTCCATAAGGACAACAATACAATATCTACATATGCAGAATTAGAACTTGAGAAAACATTAAAATGTCTTTCATGTTACCTTTAGATATAAAAAAAATGTGCCATCAATACTTTATCTACATCATAGATTCAGACCACTGTAATATGGAGTAAATTATGGTGAGAATGCCTATAAAGACACCTCTACAAGGCATGGACATTTAGATACTCCAGTATTGTAGATTCCAAACTCTAAATACTCAACATCCACTTTCTATGTAATTAGGAAATTCAATGAGATATCCCCTTCCCTTTCAAGAGTGTCAGATAGCAGTGTAAAAAATTTTAAACTAAACAAATGATAAGGAAATTAAAAAAAATGTGTGTCAATAGACTTCAGATCATTGACAGAAAAGAAGTTCAATCAACAATACGTATTGTCTTTCTCCATTTCCTTGTACATTGATAATAGGTGTTTATCTATCATCACGTTATCTAAAAGAATTAATAAAATTTATTCTAAGGAGAATGAAGGTAGGTAAAGCAAAGCCAAAAAGAGGTTCAGTGCACTTTAACATCCTTCAACTTTTACCTAAGATTTGTCTGCACTAGATAACCGAAGATTAGTGGGAGAACTAACAGAAATTGGCTTACATCTTAAAAAGTATTCCTAGCAGCAAAGTGCTATATTTTAGCTTCATATTTCAAGCACTATTAGTAAATGGACTGCTCATGTTTTTATTGAAACTGTCAAAAATTCGAGTGTACTTCAGCTTCCAAAACACAATTATGAATATTTGGTAGCAAACCTGAGCTAGTAATAATGCCATTGTCAGCAGGGACAGCTCCAACACCTCCATCTTTAACTGCCTCAGTGGAAAAAATTTCAGTTTCCTCAGTAGGAGCAAGGACTTCACCCTTTTCTACATCTTCATCTTGAATCTTTGGATCTTCTTTAGGAACAGGACTTACTGAAGAAAAGTCTTGACTAGCTATTTCTGCAGAAAAGTCAGGTTTTCCTTCACTTTCCAGATCCTTGGGTAAAGAAACCTCCTCATCAGCACTCAATACTGTCACTTCAGGATTCAAAATCGGAGAACTTCCCTCTTCTTTCTCTGTAGCTAAAACTGGATCATCTATGTTTTGTGGCATACTAGACTCCGTACTCTCTGGGCTTTTATCATCATTTGTAATCTCTTCTCCTAGACTCACATTCTCAAAAGAAGTTTCAACACCCTCTACCGCTTCGTCCACTTTTGGAACAATGTTGACTGCATCCTCGTCACTGCTAGTTAAACTGTCCACTGCAGGAATATCGGACCCAGCTTCAGTATGCTTTTCTTGTCCTTTGACTTCCACTGCCACCTTTGATTTTTCAGGTTCCTTAACTGCTTTCTGTAAGTCCTCTCTTTGGTCCAAAAAAGTAGCAATTTCCTTATTCTGACGGAAGGCCAGCACAAAGGGGTTCGTTGCAGTATGAATAACCCCTTGGGTAATTTGCACGTCCAGCTTCTCATTTTCTTCTTCTTTCTTCATTGTCAAGGTAACTTGTCCCCTAGTGATACGTAACACCCGGACACTGACTTCCTGGCCTATCTCTAAAGATGAGCCTCCCAACATATTTCCGAATCCATCATCAGGTTCCTCTGCTATGGGCAAGAATCCTTCCTCACCCTCAGGAAGAGAGATAAAAGCGCCAGCTCTGGTCTTATTTTTGACCGTACCCTCTAGATCCTGTCCTTTAACAAACTTTGAAGTTTTAAAATCTCTTTTCTGGCTGGCTTTTGATGTGTTCCTCCTCGCTTGCCTGGGCTTATCACTGCTGGCAGTGGCAGAGGCATCTTTTTGTTGTCGAAACCTACTAGTATCATCACTTTCACGCATACTAAGAGAAATACGCCCTGTCTCCATGTTTGCTTCAACTATCCTCACCTGCACCTCTTGTCCAACAGATACAACACTTCCAACATCCTTAATGAAGCTATCACTCAACCTGGAAACATGGACCAGGCCATCTGTGAAAGCCCCAAAATCAATAAATGCACCAAATGGCTGGATTGACCTTACTTTCCCTGTAAATGTTGCACCAGGGACAAGGTCCTCATTCTTTATAGGTGGCATCTCACTTTTCCGATTAGGTCTAGAGCGTCTGGACTGTGCGGGACCAGGATTGGCGTCTGACTTTGCAGAAAATTTTTTACTTGTTCCAGCTGCATCTTCTGCAACTTCAGAATCTATGCCAGAATCCTCACTTACCGTAGGTGAGTCTGACTCCTCTACTACTACATCAATCCCAGTGGCAGATACTATATGCGCTAAAGATTTATGAAGCAACACACAATCCCTTCTGTATTGTGAGAACAATTTAACAGAAGCGGAAAGAGGAAATACATGTCTTTGTGAAGTTAATATCTGTTTTGTTGTTTTCCTTGATAAACTGCATATTGTGTGACGATTATTCTTCTCTATTGTAATGGTAGTTCCAGGAACAAGAAGGAAATTGCTTGCAGACCATGGTATCACAGGAATCATGTTTATAGTTGCAAATCTTTACCCTGAACCTATAATAAGTTATTCATTCCAACTTTTGCCTGCACATAGAAGAATACACTGGACTCAATACATTGTTCTTAAAACAACCATTGTACAATTAAAAGAAAGGAACAACAGTGACCACAAGTACAAGATTTGCCAGAACCATCTGATACAGTTTGCTCCTCAACTGAGCTCAAGCTCACCTATTCTTATAAAATAGCAGGTTCAACCACCATGAATTTCACCAGCCATTTATTGAGGAAATGTACATATCCATATACTGTTTTGAATCAGCTATTCTAATTAGTCCATTGACTCCATTCATATAGCGAAACAGAACATCGGTTCAATGTTAACAAATCCATTAATATAATGAAACAGAACATTGGTTCAATGTTAACAAATCCATTCATATACTGAATCAGAAAATTGATTCAATGTTAACAAATCTGTTCATATACTGAAACAGGACATTGATTCAATGTTAACAAATCCATTCATATACTGAAACAGAACATTTGTTTCAATAACAAAGCCATTCATGTACTGAAACAGACACTGGTTCAAATGTTAACAAACACGTACACCTACTGAAACAGAACATTGGTTCGATGTTAACAAACAAGTTCAGCAACTAAGAGAAAGCCAGAAAGGCAAAGAATCGTAGACTTATCAGCAGATAGAATGTTGCCTACTTCTCATTTACGAGCTCTCTTTTATTTCACTCAATAGTTTCTATCATCACATTGAAGCAGCTTATATAAAATAAATATAAAAACCCACATACGCTGCTAAAATTTTAAAAGTAAGAACTCGTCACACATGCATATGGTATTGAACATAGTTTCTCCGCCCGTAAGATAATACAATGCCCATCGCAGTGTTTTAACATAGGCAGGTGTATAATTGCGAAGAAACAATTTTAAGACCCAACACTCGTGTCAAGGACAACCACAGCTTATTACTTTGAATTACTGAAATATCGTGTATACTGGCAACCAATAATGCCAGACATCAACTTAGCAATGATTTAACCAGAAAACACACACACACACACACACACACAAACGCACAATCATCAGCAGCTAGCACAATTGAAGAAACGTTACAAAGAAGGAAAATATTAAACCTTTGATAACTAGAAGAGAAGAAGGATATCTCAAAATGGGTTACAGAAAGTGCTCAACTGAGAACAAGGAAACCCCAGCAATGAGTTTTGAGCTATGGTGTAGCTAAAAGCTCGTTGGATATGATAGCTTAGAGAAAATTCGTTGCAAATGAAAAGAGGGAAATGAAAGGTGGGGCTTTTTAGCCTTATCTGATGACACCATCCTCACTGCTTATATTGCCACTTCCATGGATAAAGACTCGTTGCACGTTTAGGCTGGATTCTTTGATTAGAGCCACTAGTGGTTTCTATCTCTGCCTTGGTTTTCCAAATCAGGGCTCTGAAATCTTTTGCCAACCCATTAGGTTGTAGGCTATTGGCCCATCAACAAAACCATTTCATTCCCAAATTTAGCTCTTTCGGTGTCCAATTTTAGTTGATCTGCCCATTTCCTTCTGCCAGGGTTAATGTAAACCCAATTGGATGAAATGTTGTTAATCCACATTTTGCTTAACTACCTAATAACCAATTTGAATAAAAATGTTTTGGATTCAAAGTTGCCGAGTACTCCTAAGTTGCACTGGCTTTGATATTTATATATACTGCCAACAACAATAACAAGAACCTTTCAACAAAAATCTCGCTAAAATGCAAGATCTAAATAAGTTTAAAAGTAAACAATTTTATCTCTAATTAGTAAAGGATGTTTTTGATAAATTCACAAGAAAAAAAAAAGAAAGCTTTTGAAAATGGTTTTAAAAAAACAAAAGCTAAAGACATAAATAAGTAATAACATAAAAATAAACAAATTCAAAATTAAGATAAATAAATAAAAAGACAAGAAAGAGGACAAATAAATAAATATAACAAACAAGTAATTAAAAATAAAAATAAATAAATAAACTACCTAAAGGTGCAAATACTGCAAATAAAAATATTTAAACTAAATACTAAACATGAATCAAAGAAAATGGTTTAAAAGACCTATAAAAAAAAGACTTTTTTTATGTAAGATCATTTATTTGTATCTTATTATTCCAAAATTTCCTATTGAGGATCAAATCTTTGGTAAACTCTAGCAGAGTCATATTAACCTAATCACTTATCATCAATTCTTCTTAGGTCATCCTCTTCTTTTCTTACAATCCTTAAGTACAATTTTTTCGCATCATCCCACCAAATTGTGAGGATGTATTATTTTAACGTGTTTGAATTAACTAAGCTTTGTCTTTCTTAATTTACCATCAATGTTAGCCACCTCAAACTTGTCTCTTGCTATTACATTTTTTATGTTATCTCTTTTTGTAAGATTACACATCTAATAAAGCATCCTCATTTTCGTCATTATTAACATATGATTATGCACTTGTTTAATAGACTAACAGTTTGCCCCATAGAGCATAGTTGGCTAATTGCTAAATAGCATAATTGACCTTTTAGTTTGAATAATATCTTCTTATCACATAAAACTCCTAATATTCCCCTCAATTTAATTCACCATGATTTCATACGGTGAAGTACATTGTCATCTATTTTACCATTATTTTGGATTATAGATCCAAGGTACTCAAAACAATCCTTTTTATGGTTTAACTTTTGAACAAATCTTTATCTTCACATTGGATGCAACTTTGTGGCTTGAAAATGTACACTCTAAATACTCAGTCTTAGTCCTGCTCAATTTAAATCTCTTTGACTCTAGCATCTCTCCAAA
The DNA here is from genome assembly GCA_027564335.1 of Erythroxylum williamsii. Taxonomy (NCBI): domain Eukaryota; kingdom Viridiplantae; phylum Streptophyta; class Magnoliopsida; order Malpighiales; family Erythroxylaceae; genus Erythroxylum; species Erythroxylum williamsii. The sequence continues at coordinate 4,473,366 of JANITW010000008.1, read as the reverse complement.
GTGTTAGCTTAACATTAATACATTTTTTGTTTCATCAAATAAAACAATGTCATCAATAAATAATATACACCAAGGCACATTCTCTTAGATAATTTTGGTGACCTCATCTATGACTATTACGAACAAGAAAGGGCTCAACAAGGATCCTTGTTGAAACTCGATATCGACAGATAACTATTATATATGTCTTCTTATCATCCTTACTCTAGTTTAAACACCTTCATACATATCTCTATTAACTAATATATACATGACAAGAAGTCCTTTAATACGTAAATATCTATGTACGACAACTGCCCTATGTACCATGTCATAAGTCTTCTATAACAACAACGATGACAACAATGACAACAACAATAATAACAACAATAACAACACTTAGTATAAATCCTATTGACATACAGGATTTGGAGAGATCCAATAGCACGCAACCTTATATAAGTTAATGAAAACTATAGGTAAGTCCCTCTGTTTGTCTCTATAATATTCTATTAATCATCTAAGGAGGTGTATAGCTGTTGTTGTGAACCTTCTTGGTATGAAGCAAAATTGGTTTTCCAAGATATGTGCACCCTTTCGTACTCTCTTAATCACCTCTCCCACAACTTCATAATCTAACTAAGTAGTTTAATTCCTTTATAGTTGTTACAACCTTAGATTTCCTCTTTGTTCTTGTAGAAGGGGATTAACATCCTAAGTGTCTACTCATCTAACATTTTGACAGATTTGAGGATCACATTAAAAAGCTTAGGTATCCAAGTAGGATCCTCATCTCCTAGGCTCTTTCACACCTCTGTAGATAATTCATCAAGTCTTACTTTCCTTCCATTCTTCGTCTTCCTCAAGGCTTCTTTAATTTCTTCTTTCGTGATCGGCCGACAACAAATGAATCTACGATATTTCTCAGAAGTGCTAACATCACCCACAAAAATGTTGTCATCTCTGCCTTCATTAAAAAGACTATAAAAATATCCTTGTTATCTTCTCTTGATGTCATTTTCATCCATCAGCATTCGTCCTGCTTCATCCTTTATACAACAAAATTGATTCAAGTCTCTAAATTTCTATTCTCTAGCTTTATCCAACTTAAATATATTCTTTTATTTATCTTTAGTTTCCAATCGTTGATATAATTTCTTGTGTGCTCAACTTTTGACTTATGAGACTATCTTCTTCTCCTTTTTCTTAACATTTTTGAATTTTTTGACTGATACAATTAATATAAATTAAAATTTTGTTTTGATACAAATATTTAATATTGTTTTTGGTCCTATGCTTATGTTAAGTTTAGAGGCAAAGGATTTAGAGAAAAGGAAAAACAAATATAATATTAATCAATTTGTAAATAAGTTTTATCTTAAAATTTTTTACATTTATTTAACAAAGATGATAAACTTTCATATGTACATACTAATTTAAAAATTATATATTTTAAATAATTAATTATATTATATATTCAAATCAATTGAAAGAATCAATCTAAATATTTGTTTAAAATTTCGAATTAGACGAAAATATAAAGATATTTAACACTTTAAGTGATTATTTTGATAACACATCAAATATTCAAAGCTATAATCACTAGAATATCAAACTAATTTTCAGCAAATCATTCACATAATCTTACTCTTATAATTCTGTAATTGATATGTAAATAGTTTTTATAATTATTTTTCTATATTTTTGCAATTTTATGTATATTGTAATTTTCATTTTATTGACTTAGGGACCGATCACTTCCTTTTCAAGTACAAAAGCTTAACTAGGTTCCATGCATGCGTGTTGTTTCTTCTTTTTGAATTACACATGGTAAGTGTTCAGATTTGAAGCTTAATTTATTCATCATTTTCTAAAACCACATGAAGTCAAAAAAGCAAGGCCTCCCCATTTTCATCTAAACCCCATTCTCATGTTCTTACCATTGAAAGACACCAGGAATTGAATAAGTAAACTGATTCTATCATTGATGTTTCTTCTTTTTGAATTACGTACGGTACGTCCATCACTTCCTTTTTAAGTACAAAAGCCTAACTTGGTTCCATGCATGCATGTTTGTTTCTTCTTTTTGAATTACATATGGTAAGTGTTCACATCTGAAGCTTAATTTTCTCCAGAAAATGATGAATAAAGCTTCAAATGTGAACACTTAAAGCTTTATTCATCATTTNNNGGAGAAAATTAAGCTTCAGATGTGAACACTTACCATATGTAATTCAAAAAGAAGAAACAACATGCATGCATGGAACCTAGTTAGGCTTTTGTACTTGAAAAGGAAGTGATGGGTCACTTAAGTCAATAAAATAGAATTTTTAGAGTGAGCTTGGATCATTAAATTAATGACCCATTAGTGAAAAAGGCTTTCATGGAAGATCTCATCTCTACTTGGATTACTTCAAAAGAACTTCAAGTTGGTCACAAGAAGCTACCTAACTTTTTGGCAGTATTTTCAATGGCTACACTCATCATTTTGGTGAATATTGTGTCATGTGCATTTTTTTTTCAAATGATTCCTCACCCCACGTTTTACACGACATAACATGCAATGCATTAGTTAACTAATTAAATGCAACTCCGATAATTAAGTTTAATTAAGGCATTCCCAAAAGTCTCAGAGTTGTTATTCCACTACTCTAATATAATTACGCCTCAGACTTGTATAGTTTTGGGATAAGACTTGAGAGGGTATTTCAAAATGCATTAGGCAAAACTGCTACAAAATCACATTTCATGACGTGAGTAATGTGGAAGGACTGAAATAAGATATATTGTGACACATGCCTGCCAGCAACTACAATTCCTACTTGTATTGAATACAATTTTTATGTAAAGGAGCTGTTGGTATTTCTTGTTAATTAGTCAACAGATGCCTAACACCCTCTTAATCTATTCTCAACCATAATTTGTATCTCCAAGACTTAAACCTAGTGATGGGGAAAACTTAATTCCCATAAACTTTGAAATATTCTTTTTATTTTGCTAAGAATGTATATATTATAGAAATTTATCTTACTCATGCACCTAATAAAAATTAAAATATTGATAAGTGAAAAAGTACTCTATTTCTTCACCACCAAATCAAATCTCTAGTTCAACTTAAATTGTTAGGATACAAATAAATTATAATTTAAATCTATAAATATTCGTATTTATTTCCTAATCCAATTTATTCTATGGATTTCAATAATCTTAAAGGGAAAATCTCTTTATCTTTATCTAATTATCTGTAACAAATTAAAATTTTTATAGTTGACAAGATGCTCTCTAACATAATTGATTATCTGTAATAACATTTTAAAAATCAAAGTTTACTGGACAAGATTGATTAATACAATCTTGACACAGAATCGAAAAACATCAGAAACCGTATCCAAGACCAAGATAGATTATAAAAGCACCGAGCAGGTATGTTGGTTTAAGGCGAAAGTAGCATTTTCAGAAGTCATGACGACGAGGAACAGAGTACATACAAGAACGTTAATGCTAGTGATACATTTCCATGTCACCGGTTGAAGACTATGACTTCCAATATCCCACAACAATCCAAGTGTTGAATTCTACAGCATCTCTGCACGTGAGACGGTATCAGGAACTATAGGTTTGAGGTTATTCCAAGGTCCCACGCCAGTTGTACAAGCCTCCATAGTCCCTGACTATACATTTCACGTAGACCTTCCTAGGGTTATACAGCAAAATCTTCCATACACGCGAAACTTGGATTCACGAGTGTTATTTTATTTTGGTGACCTCTGCAAGTTTATAAGAAGATCTAGGCATCTATAAGATTCTTACCAGCCCCGATCATGGAGATTAGTTTAAGCATATATGGGCAGTTCTTGGTCACTACCTAAAGCCCTTCAGTACACGTACGCAATTCACATGATTCATCAAATCGCAAGCTGTTGCTGCGGTATGCAATATATATTATAGCTTTCCTGCACATGCAACATATTATATATGTTGCTGCTCATGGCTTGAAGAGAACGAAACTAACGGAAATGGCCATCTTATGTTGCTTCTTCTCTTGAATTAGGGTGTAGGAAAAGGGCGTTTTTAGGCTAATCAGGTTTCACTGAAGTGAAAAAACTAGTTGAGCGAGTGAATTCGTTTTGGATGAGAATAATTGCGACATAGTGAAACTGATATGTTCATGATTTTCTAAAAGGGGTATTTTTAGGATAATGTTCGCGTCATAATCAAACCGTATCGTCGAACCTTTGACGTATTTGTCATTTCTATGTTTCATAATTTCTTGTTCTGGAAGATATTTATATGTTTCCTACATTGTTGGATAACGAGCTTTCAAATTTCCAAAACATAAACATTAACTCGAAGTAATTGGATAATTTCTCTAGTCATATCGTAATTAATGAAATATTATCTACATACATATATATATAAATTAAACAAATTAACCCTCCTCTCCATAACACATAAGGAAAATTATTTAAAAATAACTTATAGTTTGTATATAGGTGGTGTGATATAAAATTCATTCTCAAAATATGTATTAAACTCGATTTTTGGCATGAAAGACAAAAATTATAGAATTCTTATCTTACTTATTTATCAAATTTGTAAGAACACAAAAGATGAAATACATGCCAGAATGACAAAGAGTGAATAAACTACATAATCCTAGAAAGATCGGCAATGAATGTAAAGATCGCATCACATTAGCTAGCACAGCATTTGAGTTTCGATCATTCATTTCCAGGAATCTTGAAAGTACACTATTATATATATAATATACATCTTAAACTTTCATCTTTCCATAAAGTTCTAAGATACCAATGTTTAATCTCCATCAACTCTCTCACGCATACGGACAAAAATAATAATAATAATAATAATAACACGTCCCTATGTAATTGAATTGTAAATATTTAATATTTAATAACCTTAGATATATATCAAAATAATTTCCATTATATGATTAGGTTCCTATATATCGCTTTTAAGATTGACACTGCGAAAATTCTCTTTTTGTAAATCACCTATGTTCTCGCTGATCTTTAAATGAAAATTTAATGCATTAGAATGATGTAAAGAGTAAAAAATTTAACTATTAATTAGATCGAATTTTGCATAGTTAATGAATTTGTAAGTTTCAGAAATAGCACCAAATCATGGATCCAATAATGCAGCCCTGTATGTTTCTCCATGTGCCACCAAATCTATAGTTGATATATTCTCTACACCTCTCTCCACTAAACTTTGTTTGCTTTAACAATTAATTCATCTTAAACTTTGTCTAATGATAAGTATATGAATTAAGAGCATCCCTCAATTCAGATCGTGACACATAATCAACATTGACCGAGGGGAAGGCAAGTTTTTTACTGTTCATCATGAAGATAACAATATCATCTTAATTTAATTAAGCCCTAATTAATTTCATCACTGCCGCCGCAATTCCTTTACGCAATTGAAAGTCCATAACTTATACACAAACTTAATTGCTCTATTTTACTGCTTAAATAAGTTCATTGATTGTACGTTACACCTATATAGACACATCCCCTATGCATATATAAATATGGAGGCACAAAAAACATGGTTTATATACTATATACTATCTGTTAACCCGTCTTTTTTGGTGCAATTTTTATATGGGTTTTTTAATTGGAAGAAAACAAGGCCAAAACTTGATTATAGGGGGAGAAAAATTGTTTTGAATCACGACATGATTTTAAATAGAACCCAAAAGAAAACATTTAATGTTTGTATTGACTATTTATTGGAGACTAGACAACTTCTTATTATATTTAAGCAATTGCTCGGCGGTTGCATCAAGCATCGGTAATCGAACATTGTCTTATCGCCTTGGCTGCACGCTGGCCCCAAGAATATGGAAGCAGAATTGCTGAATGTGAATGGTACATTAACATTGCATGTTCCACTTCAATAAAATATTTTAGGATGTTCCCTTATCGTTTCCTATGCTAGTTTTGACAAATGAGTCATGGAAGACCCTTTTTTTAGTACACTTTTGTATAAATTTGTGGCCTTTTGGTCTTGATTCCCTATTTTGACTAATGTAAATGACCCATACCTTCATTAATTTATATGTTCTAAGTTATACTGCCAATACGCGTTCAATTCAAAGCCACAATATCCTACTCGAGGTGGTTCAGTAGAAATTTCTTACATGGAATGTTTTTTGAGTGTTCGCTTGATGCATAGATGGTCAAACTTAGAAACCCAATTCGAATTGATTGTTAAATAAGTATAACCCGAAGAAAACTTAAAAGCCTTTTTTTTTTCTTCGTACTCTTAAGTTTTGATTAGGAGTAAACTTTTTTTAAAAACTATTTATCACATAATCGCATCAGAATAGTTAGGACTTGAAATAATGAGAAAGAAGAGAGCATTAATGGATTGAATTTCTTCTCAAGACAACACAAATATACACACTTGACACGAGCACCTAACGACAGAAAGTCACAGACACAAACGATCCCAAGACCATTGAGATAAATTTTATATATTCGATAGGACATATAAACGACGACTATAAACAATTCCTATAATTGAGATGCTGTATTTTGGTAGCTCATAAGAAGCAACTAGAATTTCATATAAACTAAGCAATACTGTACCAGCATTAATCCTGTATGACAAGTTAGCCAAGTGAAGGGATTCATTTATCACACTTCATGATTTAGACATTCATGTGACTTCAACGCATCCTCAGTACATTGGAGATATATAAGAAACACGTCGATCGATTGTTTCTTATAATAGTCTGCTTAAAAGGATTGTACCGAATGGGCATGTCACTGACCTTCCAGAGAGCAATCTTCTCCAAGGCTTCAAAGAAATGTATCGATTGGTACTTATAGTAGTGTGCTTAATTAAAAGGCTTGTACTGAATGGGCATGTCACTGACCTTCCAGAGAGCAATCTTCTCCAACGCTTCAAAGGTCAGCACAACTTAGCTGTTAGAAGGGTCGTAGTTGCCACCCCCACCTGCCGGAAAACCATAGTTAGGAGCTCAGAAATTGGTGACAACGGCGATTATAGCAGTGCTCGGAATGCACCAGCGCAAGTCCTCAACACGCTGCGAAACACACAGAAATAAACATTAGTCCAGGAACCAAAAAGTAATAGAAACATCACAAGTAAGTAAATATCATTCAACTGCTTTGATCAGACATTTGTATTTCTATGAATTCCCCATTTCATAAAAGTGATTGACATACAATGCAAGTAATTCTTCGAAATACTGCACCAAAAATCATAAACACCTTGTGATGAGAATAATTAATGGTTTGACGCGTATAATAAAAGACTATTGTTTCCTAATTATAAAGAAATTTATCAGCTAGTGATCATCTTTATGCATATCTCGCTCGCAAACGCAATGTGTTTTACGAAGTGATATTGGTGGGGTCTCCGGTAATTTCATGAGTTCACATTCACGTGACTGTGTATAAAGAAAATTGGAGGATTCTCACTTTCCACCCCATAACAACTCATAAAATATGACCCACAAAATCATGCGTGAAACAGCTAAATTAGATTTGGTTCTTTCGCCAATTCATGCCACCATATCTACTTCGAATTCTAGCGATCTTTTGGTCAATATTGATATTAATATTATCAAATTATTATATAAGGAATTCACAACGCAAATATGAAAAAGTTGTACGTATATATTATAACCTCTTTGAGCAACATATTGTTAATTCAAGATTCTTGCAAAGAAAAGAGAATTTAATATCTAATTCTACATGTCACTTAATTAGTTAATTAATTATTATTTCGGTTATCATGTCAAGAAATTTTCTTTTTTCCAAATAGGAAGCCAATCCCTAAGAAACTGCAAAGCAAGATTTCTAGAATCTAGAATTGTTTAATCTGTAATGTTATCTTAATGTATATTTTATGCTTTTTGCATTTTTTTATTGAGTTGCTCATATGATTTTTTTTACAGCTGTGGGCTGTCTACTTAGCATTGGAACTGGGAGAAAGAAACCACATGCAAGATGGGACCACTTCAATTCCAAATTGATCTTATTGAAACCCAATTTAAAATTAAATGAATTGAATTTCTTTATATTTGATATTTTAAATTTTAATAAAACGAATAGTATACATCTTATGAAATGGTAAGTTTATTTATAATTTATGATTTTGAAAGAAATGTAAAAAAATAAATTTTAGATATTTTACTTTCTCTATTTTATAATGAAAAAAATTAAGTTTAAAGTTTTAACTAAAATTTTAATAAAAAAGTTCAAAAATTGGATTAAGCCTTTTTCCTGTTTAAAATTTGCTTATATGCATTTCTATAAATAATATTTAAAGTGGTAATTCGGCAAAGAGAAACATTAGAAGTAAGATTTTGAGATAAAGTAATTAAAAAATGAGTTTTTGTAAGAGCGCGTGAAGAACGCGTTAAGGTAGCACGTAGAGTAAGCATGTCGTGTCGTACACAGCGTTAGAATATTAAAACGCATTAAATCAAAGACAATCGCTTTCAAGTCATAGTCCACGAAGCCCATGGACAAAGCAAAATTATCATATTGTGTTTGTTATGTATGTACACACAGGCACAGTGAGTCAGTATAATGTAATTTATTGGAGTTCTAAAAATAAGGAGCAAAAGAGAGAAGGAAGGAGCATAAAATCTAAGTATATACATTTACTAAATCTGTGCGCAATCTGTTCCAGCGATGCATAATTACTCAACTGTTACTAACAGCTTATAAGGGGTGTTGTGGAGATCTATGATTCCATCGGTTGAAGGTGGTGTTTGCTGAGGAGATCTTTTGTGTCAGGAGGAAGTTTTGAACTTGACAAGCAACTTGATTTGGGTATCTGCTCCCTCCCTCTCTCTCTCTCCCTCTCTCTGTGCCTAGATCTCTATCTTTTGTCTCAGAGAACACACAGATTATCAGTAAAATTAAGGGGAAGATGGGGAGTGGTTATTATGGAGAGCCAAACTTGAGCCATGAGAGAGGTGGGTCTTCAAGAAAAAGCAAGAAGAGCAACTCAGACAAGCCTAAGCAACCACAGAGAGGGCTTGGAGTTGCTCAACTGGAAAAGATCAGATTACATGGCCAAATGGGTAGCTACCATCCCTCTCTTCATGGTACTTACCCCACAGGTTTCAACCAGGTATTACCTTCCTCTTTCTCCTCTCTCTCTCTCTCTCTCTCTCTCTGTCAGAGTCCAATCTAATTCATCTTGCTGACCTGCTGGGATTAGTATATGTGAAGTTTGATAGGGTTTTTTTCGTTTAATGTGAGAAAATCCATGCAGGAGGATATAGGAATGCAAGCAGCTTTCTCTTCAGCACCATCATCTTCTTTCTCATATTCTTCACCAACGACTTCCTCACCTTCGTATGGTTATCCCCCTAATATCATGGTATGTTGACTCCATATCCTTCCAGTTTAGCTTATAATTAAGCTAATGTTAAATCATGAATAATCCGGGCAGGATTTTGAAACGTTTGAACGGTTATCTACATCTCTATAATTTGGAACTAAAAGAAGATTGAAAAAAAAAAAGAATTATGTGATTTCCAGGTTAGAAGCAATCATCTCTTGCAGCGTTCACTTGTATTACTAGTGTTATGCGATTCTCAAACAGTGGTGCTTCTTATCTCTTTTATTCTGCAAACCATCTAAAGAACTATATATGTCTGAGTTGAGGAAGAAACAAAAGCTGTCTATTGTTTGATTGTATCAGATGATGAGACGGAATTAGTTCAACCCTAGTTTGTAGGTCATCTATCGTTTATTATCCCACATATAAAACGTTTAAAGGAGCTGAAAAAGTAGTTGAATGTTTTCCAATTCCATTCTTATCTGGTCGCTAAACCACCAGTTTTATCGGGTATTGCAGATGGGAATTGGAGATTATGAAAGAACAAACATCGGATATGGTGATTCTCTAGCATCCACTGCAGCTAGGTAATTACTCCTGTTATCTGAAAGTTCTTAAAGATATTAAGAAAATGGATTCATTTATCGGTAGCTGGAAAGCCTATTTCCTGTTCTCGGGTTAGCCATGCTTATGATTAAAATGCTAATTTGAATTTTCATGTAAACCCCAGTTGGAATCAAAGTAATAGCTTCTTGGAGAATCAACATTTTGCACAGCCGAGCACAGCTCGACACGTTTCAAATCCACCATATGAGGTACTCCTTTTATGATTCATGTAAATTTAGAATTAGATTCCGATCTAACCAGGAAATCTAAATCGTTAGCTGATGATCTAATGATTTGAGAATGATCGATACTCACTGTCCTTGTCTATTTCTATCTGGCATACAATAGGATTCAAAGCAAAAGAAGAACAGGAAAAAGTTTAGCGACTCCGGGGGTTCAAGTAGCCAGAATTCTGAATCAAGCGATGGTCAAGAACTAGATTTGGAGCTCAGACTTTCAATCTAAGCAAATGGAACTTTCCTGAGAATCAAAAGCACCCGTTTCATCACATCTTGTGGCTTATTACTAATTGTATTTGAAGTTCATGATCTCCGCTTGTTTCCTTTTTTTTTCTTCTGAAACTGTAGAACAAGTTAGAGAAGGTGATGAACTTGCTTGACGTTTCGTTTGGGAAAGGATCTTTTGTGTAATGAAATATGATGCATTGACTTTGTGCACAAGACAATGGAGTTTTCTTCAGCAGCTGGTTCCATGGAATTGTCACAAAGAAAGTTAAAAAGTCACACAGTTCTCTCCCTAGCTAGTTATTGCCTTTATACAATTCTATAGATAGCCATGGTACAGCATCTGATAAAAAACACTTTCTTGAAATGGAAATTAAGAGATCACATTCACCGTATTGGAGTAGTTGTTCTTTTAATTTCACTTAATCCCCTTCATCAATAGCATCAACTTTATTAAAAGTATATAAAAGGGAGATACAAGAATGTTAAAGCGTAATGAAGAACACGGTAAACCTGGTAGGCTGGTACTTTAGAGTATTTAATATTTTAATAGTCTAGAAGATTTCTCATGTTGTCTTATTAGGGTTAAGAGCGTTGTCTAAGGTGTATCTGTATCAAGATTACAAGGGATTCTGTGCTCAGTTAACTATAGTTATTGTATATATAACTGAATACAAATTTACATTACAGTTAATAATAGCCTAAATCATATATAGTTTATGTTAATTATATGCAAGATTTTAAATTTCGGGTAGCAGACAGTAATTGTAAACTTAATTACAATGAATCACAGTAGATTGCAGTTTAAAATTATAATTATATGCTTCATAAGAAACTTTAATGTAATGTAATGCTTTCAAAATCTGAAAGTTAAACCAGTAAGATAAGGAGTTTAGGATTTAAAAAGTTTTAAACTGTCATAAAATCAGTTAAAGATTGAAAAAAATTGAAGAATTTAAAAAATGATTGAAAAGATTATCCTAACTTATCGAAGTTTGATTAAAAAAAGATTTTTGAATGAAAATTAATTAGTTTATGTTGACTTATAAAAATTGGTCAATTAATTAATAAATTGATCAATTTTTAATAACAAAAATTATTAATTTAAATCAAATAAAAAATAAAAATCAAATTAAAAAAATTGACCGATTCGAAATTTGCCCATAAATCAATCCAAGTATTTTAGATTTTAAAACATTGATGTAATGTGCACGATATCATAACTAGCAAAGGTTGATGAAAACTAACCCGACCTTCATATTTAAGGTTTCATTTTCACGAGCCGTACCCTGGAAAGATCGCTGAGAAATTAAGAAAAGAAACACATAGATTGTGTAAGAGGAAATGCTGTAGGAGATTATCCTGTTGGCCAGCATTTGTCTATTTTATCTTGGTGATAGTGATTGGTCCGCGGTTGAATATGGGACAAGTTCTCTTCAGAATAGTCGAAAGAATCTACGCATTTGGCAGGATATCTTTGAAGAAAACAGTAGTTCGTGTTGTACGTGCCTGGCTTTTCGTTTTGAATGTATCAGGATTAGTTGGAAGATAATAATATCCTAGCACCAAATTTTCCTCGCACGAAAGCTTACTAAAATATGAATATCCACAAAAGAAATATTTTTTTTTTTACCAAATTTGTTCACTAATTTTAGTAATTTCTCATAGAAAATCTAGCTGATAGAATTATTATTGTATAATGTGCAGATTGTTGTCTTTATTTAACAGAATATATATTCTTTTATTGTCAAATCAATATAAATATACTAATGTGGGCAAGAATATATGTAAGATTATTTACATGATTGATGTGAAATACGGGTCGGTTTGTTGGCACAGGACATATGCTTCTTTCACGCCAGAAATATGATTCTCATTTTTCATTCTGATGGCTTTGAAATTTGAATGGTACAAGTCAAGAAGACAGACCTAAAAACCTGTTCCTTTCTCAGAGCTTGAGTACATGAACGAATGGGGATCTCATGAACAACAGTGGAGCCATCAGGAGTGTTGTTTTTCACATGCTCCTACTTGAGTTCTAACACCAATGTCATATTTTTTATCTTTTTTCAAAATCAGATTTACATAGTAAATACGTAACGTCCTAACCTCTTCAATCATTGTTTACTTTACTATTTTTGTTTTGTCATTAATATGTTAAAGAGGGGGGCAAAAAAACGAGTAATATTTTCCTTTTCCCCTCTTCTTTTACAAGTGCACTGGGCTTATATTCTGAGGTTACGCCACCTCGGCTTCTTTTAGCTTTGTTTCTTGTCATACGGGCCGTGTCTTGAGCTCCGTAAGGGGCTTCTTTTTGAATTCGTATTAATTAATGCATGCATAAATTAATTTACCTTTAAATTTTATTTTTTAATATTAATCACAATTATTTATAAATGCATGTAGTGACTCACTCTCACGGGATAATTACCCAATATCCTAAAGGATATCTGAGTACATACCTCATAAGGGTAACATGCTATAATAGTTAAACAATCGAAGCTTGTTACAAAATTTTGAAACATCACATGCATATTTAGGAGATCAATAAATAAATTGGGCCTGCTTTATTCATAAATATTTTCATTCACAAGTGTTGCTGCACTCGTTGATCAATTTCATTTACAAACAATTTCAATTTAGAAAATCATTACAAAGCATAATTATTCAAATACACGTGATACAATAATTGCGAAATATATTATTTAATACAAAATAATAAAAATTTTATACAAACGCGAATTAATTTCATTCTCTATCTTTTACTCGAATGTAGTGGTTAGACTCTAATTTGTCTTACTAAAGATTTTCTTTAAGCCTGACAAATATTTCACATCACTATATAATCACATAATTCACATCACTTTATCAATTCAACATGTTAAGCCACACACATTTCATATTTACTTAGATCATATATCACATTCAGAAATCATTCAAACTATTTACTTCAACCATTTAAATCATACATATCATATGCATATACAGTGCTCATAAGATTTACTTTTAATTGGTATTGTTATGATCGAGTGCCTATAACTGTCCCTATCTATTGTGGATACCAATTTTATTGATAACCGTGCCATATTCGTTAGGGATACCGGGCTCATTATACATAATAAGCCTTTGGCTCTTAATCACATTATGAGCTTTAAGCTATTTTTCACTTTATGAGCTTTAAGCTTTTTTTTGTGGCTACTATTGTCACAACAGTCTTTATATTGTTATGCATTCATGTAATGAAATGTATCAAACCACATAAGATCAATCGGTCATTTTATTTCACTTTACACATTCATTTTTACATGTCATCGAACTTAAGTCTGACATTTAACAAAAATGTTGAGTAATTACTTATTTCGTCAAATTTACATCTAATGACCACTTCCAATATGTATTTCATGCATCAAAAACCTTGGATATTTAATGTCCGGAATCAACATAATTACATTCACATAATAATTCAATACAGAAATTTAAACAGAACAATCATTTAAAGTAAGATTATCTAGGTCGACTCACAGTACACTCTAGATTAGCATTAGCTTTCATGATCTAAAAACGTCTGTATGCGAACATTTTATCTTGCATATTAATATTATACAATACACACATTGCACACACATTATCAGTTGCACAATGACATAAACATTCAATTGTACACATATGTACATGAGTCATGTATTATGCATGCTCAATTTGACTATTCTGAGTATGTTTTCTTAATCACGTCTCTTGATCAATCAAACTTTATCATTTCTACGCGTCTAAATTATTATTAGGTTTTACACTTTAAGAACACTTGATTATTATAATATCATAATTCAATTACTCATCATTTCTTTTTCTAGTAGTATATGCTCTCAAAATATCAAATTCTCATTCACCTTTACTTAATACATATTGCTTATCTCTTTTAAATCACAACTACTATCATATGAACAACTTCATTCTCCTTATACTCATGCCTTTGGTACTTTGATATCAACAATTCATTTACTAGGTTATAACATCATCAATCGATCATTCCAGCCTTTCTTAGATTTTTGGGTCAATTTTGCATGGTCATTAAGACAAGGAAAATGAAGTATTTAGGTAATACTTTCTTCTAAACTAATGTTCCTATATGCCTTAAGTTTCTAATGAACTAAAGTTCATACAATTTAGTTCAGCATTATTCAAGTTATACACAAAATACTTCAAACTGTTCTCTCACTGCAACAATACCAGTACTCAACTTTGAGCCAAATCTTGAAACTCTTAGAGACAGAATTAAAATTATATTCCTTCATGAAATTTGTAGCCATATGTCTCTGGTTTAATCTAAATAAAAATAATTTCATTTGGATATCTATAGAACAAGATATGGCCAAAATATAGATGCCTATTCAGTGAAAACACTCCATTTAACAAATTCCAGCACACTTCATGATTTTCATCCTAAACTCATCAATCAATCATTATCAATCCTTTCCTAATGAATTCAAATGACCATGAAATTTGGTAAAGAGGAAAGACAATGTGTGAGGAGTTCGTGGTCCAAATTTTAAGTCATCGGAGGTTCAAATAAGAAGTTATGGTCAAAAGAGTGAAGGGTGTTCAAAGCTGTCAAATAGCAGTGTGCCTCCTCTATCACGATCATGTAACTCCCCAATGTTCTTCCCTGCCACGATCGTGCACTCCTTTATTCAAGCATCATTCCAGCTTTTCTTTCAAAACAAATTTTTAACTCGTAAATTTTAAATGTAGCACATCTTATGCATAGATCATCTTTTTTACTTCATTTTCTCTTCATTCTCAGCTCAATATCATTCATAAACAATTTATAGTCCATGATTGATCATGAACACTAAAAACAAAACATATACATAAACACTTTCATCATTAACTCTCTGCACATGTTTAATTTCATTTCCACTTTCATTTCACTTCTAACTATCACCTTAATTATTCCCATTTCAAGATACTACACTAGCCTTTTCTTTGACTTTAAACTCATTCTAGTTCATCTTTATAACATCTACCAATAATTCATATGATCACACCTCAAAACAGAACATGAGCATATATCATCATGCATGTTTCACCCAACATATAAAGAAGAATAACATATTACTTACTTGTTTAAGAAGACATATGATCTTGAAGAAGACATATGAGGGAGAGATTAGGTTAGATTCTTTTTCAAGAAGAAGACATATGATCTTAAAGAAACACTTGAAAAATGATGACAAAGTTCACAATGGTGATAGTTGAAAGTATCGTGGAAATAATGCAGAAGAAATGTAGAAGAAGAAGATCGTGAATGAAGAGAGAACAAGAAAGCACCAAATGAAAATGAAAGACCAAGAATAGTCTTTCAAATGAAGGAAATATCACACTTGTCACTTCCACATGTCACCACCTTATGGTTTCTAATGGGTTTTTTTCTTAACCAATCCACTTGTCTCCATTTTCTGTTCCAATTATTTCCCAATTTTCAATGACATATGTCATTAAATCCCAATGTCATTTATAAATTTTTTTACTGCCATTTGACTCTTATTTTTACTATCATTTATCAATTGTCCTACCACTTGATATTTTTCTAGTCCAAAAATACTCATAATTTTAGAAAATTCTCAAACTTCACCAACAAAATCTAAATCAATAATATAATTAACCAAATCAAATTTTAAGGCAAAATATTCACTATCCATATCATAATCGTATTAAAAAATAATTTATACCTGAAAATATTAAATGAGTGCAAGAACAAATCATAGTAATGTATGTAATAATTAAATTCACGTGTATGTATACTATATTATGCATGAGTATGAAATACATTTTTCTAATCTCTCATTGCTATTTCTCATTTACATAAATCTAAGGTTCTAACTCTTAGTATAGAAATGAGATGTTACAATGCATATAATCCAAGTTATCAATTTAACTTAGGTAGAATAATTTTTTTTGAAGTTTAAAATTAAATTAACTCAAACATTTTTTTCGTTTATTTGTTATTCTTATATATATATATATACTATCTAAACACATATATTTTAGATAGTGAAAATTTTAAATTATGTGTGTAACATCCCACCCTCGACAGGAAGGGTAAAATAGTAATTTGGTCAGGGGTGAAAGTGAATAGGACTGATTTTGCATTTTTATGCATACTGGTATTTGTGAACAGTGAATTTTTGTACATGAAAATTAACTGTACATGCATTCATGACCTTCCCAGTATTGTGCCTAAATGGGATTTTATTTTGAAAAATGTGGTTTATGGGCTTAAAAATTTAATTGGAGTGGATTGTTATGTGTTTTATATTTTTGAAAAAATTTTAATAATTTTTCTGAATTTTTTCGAAAAAAATTTTCGGACCGAAAAAATCGTCATGCGGTGGACCAATTGGTTTCCAGTACTGAAAATTTTTGCCCAATGGCACTGGAATATTGGATAAATAAATTGGAGGGATTAATTAGAGCCATTGGATGGATTAATTAGAGCCATTGGATGGAGCTTGTCTTTTTCTCCTATTTCATGCCAAGTGGCATGATGAGTCATCCTTCCACTTTGATATCAAGCTTGCATTCTCGACACTTCTAGTTGGGGGAGGAAAAACAAAAGTGTTTTGGTGAGTCTTCTTCTTCTCCTTCGTGTCTCCTCCCTTGAATTCTCCATATGTTCTAGCCAAAAAATTTTGCTCTTCATCTTGCTTCTAAGAGCTTAACCTAGCTTCCCTTGCAAAGTGATGATGATGATTGTGTGGTGGAAAGAATTAGAGAGGATTGTGAGATTGTGAAG
>JANITW010000008.1:4364032-4374470 GCA_027564335.1 Erythroxylum williamsii | reverse complement strand
GTAATGATATATTTTGTGTAAAGTAATAAATAAGTTAAATTTAATTATTTAGTCAATTATGTAAATAAATCAATTTGGGAAAAGGATATAAAAGGAAAGAGTTAAAAAGTACATGGCTAAAGTTATCTTTTGGTACTTTTGGTGCAATGAATAGTAACACACTAAATTTGGTGTGTTACTATTCATTGCACCAAATTTTTTAGTGTTTTGGTGTCTTGATTGGAGAAGATTTTTTACACCAAAACACCAAATTTGATGTTTTGGTGTCTTGGTTGGAGATGGCCTAACGCCTTCACATTACATAAGGGGTGTTATTAAGTATTTTTTTAAAGTTCAGTTATTATTTCTAAGCTGTTTTGTAGGAGTTGATAGTACTGAAATAAAAAGGAAGAGCTTTTGGTATCCAACCAAAGTTTATCCATTACCTGAACTTTCCCTTGGGAATTCTCTCTCATTGTAAACCCCTATTTACTTTCTTTAGAACAGGAAATGTATAATGTAGCTATCCACTATTCGCTCGCGGTCGGAAGACGTAACTAATTGATTGACATGAGTCCAAGAGCTATTAAGATACCAAATGACATAAAATTGACGTCTCTCTGGCGGCCAAATATATATATATTTAAATATGGTCTCTTAGTTAAGGAATTTTTAATCTTGTTGATACAATTTTTACTATGTCTCTGTCATCAAAAGACAATTTGAATTATTTTAAGCGCCATCAAAGTTGACACCGCGAAAACTAAGCCAATAAACATCTTTCCGGGTTGAAAACCAAGCTTATAATAAAGTTGTATTTGATCCTACTCGCCATGTTTTAAATGCTTTTCTCATTCCCTTTTCTTACGGGAACAGATTATAATTATTCTAATTATTATATGCCTACTTTATCTCGAGTATCCATCTGTCTATAAATCATTTGTTTCCATTATTATCTGCCTACCTTGTTCTATGAATATTCATCTATCTAATTCTATCACTTGATCTCGTTATTTTTTCACCTACATTATTCCATGAGCATCTATATGCTTACTTTATTCTATTAGTATTTATTCATCTAATTAGTAACGAAACTGATGATCTGAACCTATTTTTTTGCATATAAAATTTTTTGTTTCGATTATAGTATTTCATCTTTGTTCTATTAAATCTCATTCATATATTTATATAAATTTTTCATAAATACATATATAGATAAAATTTAATAAAATACGATAAAAACATCGTAGCTAAAACAGTAGAATATCATAACTGTTAAAACAGTAGAACATGATAACCGGAACAGTGTATCTCTTCTCATTTTCATTATGGTAGCATTTCTTTGTCGGACGAACATGTAGCATGGATTTGAAATTTTATAAGATAGCGAATTCCAACCAACCTTCTCGTGGTAATTTTTCTCAACCGTGCACCTTAATTTACGATATGCTTGGCTAGTGGCTACCCACATCATAAATATTTATTTTGTTATTTGAACCAAATCGTAAATCTTTGGCGATTTAATATAGCCACATGTATATTTTTCTTATTATTTAATGAGAATAATATGTAGATAATGCCTTGGAAGATATGATAAGAATAAGGATATCAATGATATGAATACCATGTAGGACTTGGTACTGGATTGGATTCTAGTACGGTACTATATTGGTACCGATTAATACTAGGTACCATTTTGAGCAATTTTTAAATTTATAAAATAGTCTCTGAATTTTTTTTAAAATTACAAAATAGTTCATTGTCATATTGTAAAGTTGTAGATTATTTAATTTAGTTTTTTTGTTCATATCTTATTCATTTTAGTTTATATATATCTTTATTATATTTTAATTATATTACAATACTCACATAACCATTTAGGTTCCAAATTCATCCTTTTATGATCAGATCATAACATTGATTTCATTTCATTCTGTCTATACACTTTAGCCTCCTCATATCTACTCATATTCTCATTTTCTTCAATCAATACATGGCAATATATAATATACCTACTCACACCTATATCACCTTCAAAGATACCTACCCCCTTTTGGTGAACCTTTATCTATCATACAAAACCAGATACTATTTCTCATTTTCAAAATGTCCATAAACCTTTATTTTCTCACATTCTGTCATATCATCATTTTTATCAATGCTCCTAACAGCTCAAACTCTTAAGGAATACTTATGCATGTGACTCATACTAGGGATCAGTTGCCGATGTCTGCTATGTTATGACTAAAATACATGTAACTTGACATATGCTACAAAATGCCCATATAAGGTAGTACTTCTGGGCTCTGATACTACATAAATGTAGCACTCTACTCCCGTAAGACTCGAACCTGACATCGATGGGTGATATCCGAGTCTGTGTCCCGCGAAGATAGCATGCTAAAGCACTCAATCATTTATAAAATCGTATACATATTTTTTTAAAATCACAAACACATTATGCGAAAATATATAACCAATTTAGGCCCATTTACAAATACAATACACTTGAGTCATTTCAGAATACCAATTTATACAAAAAGTTGCGGAATATATAATTCAATACAAAATAGAGAAATGCAATGCAGACGCGAAACCTCTATCATTCACTTGAATGCTGTAAGTATACTCCCATTGGCCTAACGAGGTATTCTTTTTATCCTGAAAAATAATTGCAAATTTTGGGTGAGTTTTACGAACTCAATGAGTGACCATCATTGATGGCTCACCAAGTCACATAACACATAATTCACAATATTTCATATCCAATACAATTTAATCATTTATATTATGCATATGTAGTGTACATGAGACCCACTTTTTATTTGTTATTTTGTTGTGACCGAGTGCCTAACTGTCCCATATAGGGCTCATTGATAACTGTCCCATATAGAGCTCATTAAATGTTGAGCTTGAGGCTCTAATTCACTTTTGAGCTCGAAGTTCATTTTCACTCGTCGAGCTTTAAGCTCTAATCGGTGGCTACTCTAGTTACAACAGCCATTATGTTTCATGAAATGAAATGCATCACTCATATTTGCATGCTCTTATTCAATCATATTTGCTTATCATCGGACCAGAGTCCGACATTCAACATATAGTTGAGAATTTACATTTTCACTTGCATGCGATTACACATTCCGAAAACACTTAGCAATCACTTCAATACACTTAGTTTATCCAATTCACATTCAAGTATCACTTCAATATCCAAGTCAACCATCACAATCATCGAACCTCCTGTCCAGAAATCAACATAATCAATAACAATTACAAAATCATTCAATAGTCAAATAATACAAGAATTCAAATAACAAACAATGAAGTGAGATCATCTCGGTCTACTCACAGTACTCTTAAGATTAGCATTTACTTTCAAATTATAAGAACGCCTGAATGCAGACACTTGACCTACACAATTTATGCAAGACACACATTGCACACTCATCAATAATTGCACACGTATAAACATTTATTTATACACAATTGTATAAATGGACTATATACAATGCATGCTTAATGACAATCCCGGGTATATGTTCTAGAAAACATATTATGCTCATTCACATTTCATAATTCATATGTGTCTAATTTAACTTAGCTTTACACTTCATTTATACATAATCTTTCTAAATTCTCTTTTCAATCTTTACCCTTTGCACGTGTCTACCTTATTCATAAGCTTACACCTCAAAACCACTGGTTACTTTATATCATAACTCAATTTCTCGTCATCTTTTTTCCAACCTCATATGATTTCAAAATATCCAAATTCTCATCCAATAGGAATCCAATTGAAAATTCCATAATGCAAAATCACTAAAATTGATTATAGAATACTTAAACCCCAATATTTTCTAAACTTCATAAACTAGGATCCTTCCAAAAATCCGAAAGACTCAAAATGTTCTTACCTTAATTCTTCACCAAATGAATAGATCTTTAGCTCAAATGGAAACTCTTTTCTTCCTCTTTCTTTTTCTCTTCTTAAATAACTTCAAAATCTTTCTTGAAGATTAAGAAGAATTAAACCTTAGCTCAACTCTCTTATTTTCTTTCAAACCACCAAACTCTCTTTCTCTTTCTTACTCATTTTCGTTATTCTCTTCTACTTCCTTCCATTCACGTTTTTCTTCTTCTTTTATAAGCAGGACAACACTTCTTCTTCCAATTATGCCTTATGTCTTTTACACTTAAGTGTCTTATAAAAAATACCCTTGAATATTCTAACATAACGCTTTATTCTAGAAAAATCTTCTCGATTATCTTACATTTCTAATGACACCAAAATCATTCAATTTGGGTCAGTGATTCGAAAGATACACTTCAAACATTTTTAGACTGCTCTTGTCCAAATCAGTATATTATGCACAACTTCTATCAGAAATTTAAACATCTTAAAAACTGAATTAGATTCCAATTGCTTCATACCATTTGTAGCTCCACGTCTCTAGTTCACCAAAAATCAGGAATCATCTCATTTGGAGCTCTACCAATCCAAAAATCATCAAAATACTAAAGTATATTCAGTGGAATAACACCAGTTTATAGTATTTACAAACACACATACTGTACCCATCCCACGTTTTTCACTCAATCTCTCTCAATTCATTTCATATGGCTATGATTTTTTGTGGAGATGTAGAGAGATGTCTTACGAGTCTAATGGTTTAAGAATCAAGTCATTTGAGTGTCTAGAGAAGAAGTTATGGCCAAAAGAATCTAATCTGGTTTTATCCTCAATCATATTGAACCTATCGTAGGACAATTGATATAACTTTCTATAGAGATATCAGATTTAGGTGTTCTTTAAATGATTTGAAAGAGCACTTCAATAGATAAATTTTTCATGAAGACATAAAAGACAAATTCTATCTTCTGAAGGATGAAAAATGAAATAGAATATAAAAGATGAATAATAACCCAGAAGAAGTTTACAAACAGTAACACAGAAGATGTTTTACAATTGACATAACTTTCTCTACAGATATCAGATTTAAGTGTTCTTTGGATGATTTGAAAGAGAACTTCAAGAGATACAACTTTCATGAAGACCTCAAAGATAAATTCCATCTTCTAAAGAATCAAAAAGGGAATAGAAGATATAAGATGAACAGTAACTCAGAAGAAGTTTATGAATAATAACACAGAAGATGTTTTACAATTAGCATAACTTTCTCTACATATATCAAATTTAGGTGTTCTTTAGATGGTTTGAAACAAGACTTTAAGATCTAAAACTTTCATGATGACCTTGAAGATATATTCTATCATTTAAAGGGTTGAAAATAAACTAGAAGATAGAAAAAAAAAACAGAAGAAGCAAAACACAGAAAAAGAAGCAAAAACAAAAAAGAAGCAAAAAGATAGAAGAAGAAAAACACAGAAGAAGATGAAGTCATCACAGAAGAAACACAGAAGAAGATGACGTCATCACAGAAGAAACAAAAAGGCAGAAGAATTGGGAAAATTGCTATAAATTTCCCTAAAGAGATCAAATTAGGACATTCTTTATATGATTCGAAAGAAGACTTCAAGATCTACAACTTTCATGAAAACCTCTAAGACAAATTCTATCTTCTGAAGGGCCAAAAGTGGAATAGAAGATAGGTATAGATGAAGTTAATGGAAAAACAGATTAATGGGAAAAGGACAGAAGAATCAAAAAAATTGTTATAACTTTCCCTACAGATATCAGATTAGGACTTTCTTTATATGATTTGAAAGAAGACTTCAAGATTTATAACTTTCATAAAAACTCAAAGACAAATTCTATCTTTTGAAGGATAAAAAATGGAACAGAAGATACGTCAGCCGAACAAAATAGAAGAAGCAAAACATAAAAGAAGATGATGTCATCACAGAAGAAACAAAACACAAAAGAAGATGATGTCATCATAGAAGAAGTAAAACACAAAAGAAGCAAAACACAAAAGGAACAAAATACAGAATAAGATGATGTCATCACAAAAGAAACACAGAAGAAGATGACGTCATCACAGAAGAAGCAAAAAGGCAAAAGAAGCATCTTTACTTTTGAACATCTCCCCTTATAAGGACCATAACTTTCAACTCGAATATCCAAAATTTTCATGCTATATACCGTTGGAAAGCTAAAAAAATGTCCTACAACTTTATAGAAGACACATTTGCCTAAATCAGTCTAGATTAATCCAGAATTTTCCCCAAATACAGAATATAAATTTTTACATTCATCCAATGTACTGCACTCAGTTCTCAACTTCATGATAAACTTTGAGATTCTTAAAGACAGAATTTAATCTAGTTTAATCGAAATCAAGAATCATCTCGTTTAGATAACTAGAGAAACAGTTGTGGTTAAAAGATTGAAGCACACTCAGTAAACATTTTCTAGATCACTACCAATTTCATTTCCAAATCTTTCCTTATCACAACTCATACCTAGATCACTCTTTCTACTCCCTCTACTTCTCATTTTTAATAAAATCACATTTAACATCAATTATACCTAGAAGTTGTCAATGGATGCATGTACCACTTTTTTTCATGTGTAAAGATTCAATATTTATGTGCATGTATGTTAACATTATGCATGAGCAAGAAAAAAATGTATTTCCTTAATCTCTCTTTGAGCTCACATGTACTGAAATTTCGGGTCCTAACCCTTAATATGAGTACGGGATGTTACGTCAAATATATTTTAATGGTATTAGTTTTTGACATTGTTTTATATTGGTGCAATCATAGGTGCTACAAAAGAGTATCCCTTATATCTTGTTTAAAGGACCTTTTGGTTTTGGAGAAAGATCCTAAATAATAACTCTTCTAGGTGAAATATTTAACCATGTTGAATGTAAGGTATGTTCTAAGTAATCATATCACTTATGATGATATATCTCATTTCGTAAGTTTAATTAGAATGAATCAGACTTCCTTTTATATGTATCACACAATTTAAGATACTTACAATTCAAGATACAATCATACTTGAATAGAGAATATTCGTTTTTATAGATAACAGTTTCTCTACTTTAAAGAATTGTGAAAGGATATGACACTCACATATGTAACTTATGTAATCAAGATTTAAAATTTTATTTTCAACAAAAAAATAGTACACAACTTTTAGCATAGTTTACTGCAATATATATTTTATATCATTATTTTTCACTTATTAAGGTTTTTGTGTTGTTAGTATAAAGAAGCCTATTCAAGTGGTTGTTCTAGCAACATCAGACGGGCACATATTTCATCAAGTTACTAAACTAATGTTCTAACTTTATAAGAACATGCATGTTTTATTAATACAATTAATGAAAGATTTAACTGTTGGTTCATTGTGATAGCAATCTATGTTTCTCTTTTTAGGGATTCATTTGTGAAAAACATTATTTATGTATTTCTTTATAAGTATGAAAAGAACATTTCCTCAATTGCATGATCAAGCTCTTTCCATTAGGTATTACATCTAATCGTTTGTTAGTTTAACATTATTGGGTTTGGTTGATTTTAAAAATACATTTTAATTTTCATAAAGGAAGCTTTTAGATGGAAATAGTTGCCTGGATAACATGTAATGTATGTAACATATGATAAGTTAAAGGAGATCCAATTTTCTATACTTCTTTCTGTTGCTTTAAATTGTAAAACCAAATTTGTCTTATAATGTTACGAATTTTTATAGCTTCATCTTACCATTAGTAAAGGAGCTAGGGAAATCAAATTATCTAACTAGTAGTGTTTTGTCTCAATTATTCCAATAATAACTTGTTAATTAGCAGTGAATACCCAACTTTTAATGTCACACCATAGCTCTAAACGTAGTGGCAAAGTATCGCTTACATTGTCAAAATCACTTACCTACATTTTGGCTTTCTTCTTTGACACTAGTCAGTTAACTTTCGGTTAAAATGAATCAACTTTCTTTAGACTATGCATAACCTTGAAATAGTCACACAAATACATTATTCATTTTCTAATTACAAAAAACCAAAAGAACTCAAATAGTCACACAAATACATTTTTTCAAAGAATAAACATTTCATCAAACACCTTATATGCATCAAAAATTCATCCTAATATCACAACCAAAATCACGTCTTATCCCTTTTATCACTAACATTTCTACCTTAAAGTTGTTTTCCAATCACAAAATACACAAACAAATGAAACAAATCAAATACCTAAATATAACTATCATCCACAGTACAAAAATATGTCTACGAAACTATGACAGTGGTTGGAGAAGACGATGACCAAAAGACGCTACAGCTCTATGTCGCTGGAGAGAATGTCGTAGACACAACAGATTTGGAGAAAGAAGGAGACGACTTATGTGGGAGGAGATGACGCAGGTGGGATGGAAGGGGCTTCGCGTGAGTTTTAAGTTAAACAAAACAACGTCGTTTGATTTTAAACCAAACGACGTCGTTTTATTTAACTTAAAAACATTCAAGCCGAAGCAGACAACTACATATAGTTTGAAAATTTACCAACGAACTTTACCGACGAAAGTTTTCCGTCGACAAACTAAAAAATTTATTATTTCGCCAACAATTGTCACCTTATTTACCGACGGGCATTTGATACCGTCGCTAAATTTCGTGACAAATTGATTTTTCTCTATATTTAGTGACGGATATTACTATCACCTCTAAACAAAATTTTTCTCGACAATTTTTTCAACTGAAATAAAATTTTCGTCGATAATTTTCGACTAATCCTTGCTTTTCTTGTAGTTATTAAATTTTAAAAATCGGTCAAAATAAGAACTCTGGCCTAAATGAGCTAGCTATTATTATATGGCATCAGTAAATCAAGTCCAAGGAAGGCATTCGAGTGCATATTTCACCTAATATAATCAGTAAGGTAGGTGAATTGCTAGTAAAAGATAAGGTAATTTAAGAATTAAGAAACCAAGACAATGTTTTCTGAAGATTATGAGGCCAGAGAAAATCCGATGGGAGTGCTGGCATAATACATAATTATTTAGCGAAAGCATTTCTAAATTCAATGCTTTGAAGAAGAGTGACAATTATTTTATGGATCTGTTGGGTTTTGTCGACTTCCAAGTTCCATGCGAGTTTGCGTTCCGTGGGGTCCTACTTCTTGAGAGTGACTGACACTTGAGCTTCTTGGAAGTGACTGACAGTTGAATCAATGAATCTTACAAACTTGTCTTGCACCCTTTTGTCGTATTATTTAGAGGCAGTACAGTACTGAATACATCCATTCATTATTGGTGATTCTTTGTCTGAAAAGATCATGCAAGGAAGGTAACGTAAAAATTGTTGTGCTTCTGTTTCCGATCACATCCAAAGTCATTTGTTTTTTATCTTTCTCACTTAATAAATTGGTTGAATGTAAAAATGAACAGAGGTATAGTAATTTTCGGTACAGATGAATAGGTTCTGCGAGTGGAACGTATTTAACTGTACCAAACCCATTCATCTGCATTAAAAATTGTTGTACTTCCTATTTCTTTTTATATTCAATTCATTTATTAACAGAGAGAACGAAAAAATAAATGAGTTAAATGTAAAAAAGAAAAGAAAGCACGGCAATTTCTGATGCAAGTAAATACGTTCGGCAAGCAAGTCCCTCTTTCTCTTCCATGTTTGATTCACGAAACAGGAAGGACCAATTCTTTGTTCCATTTTTCTTTTTACCTGTGAGTTTTAAAAAAGTTTTAATTATGAAAAGGTATCTTTAAATCATTTACGTTTAGATTAATTTTTGTTTGAACCGGATAGATCTTTTACGGAAGACAAAATTTCAACTCTAAATTTTAAACAACTGCATATATGAGGAAGATTTAAATCTACAATCTTTTTAAAATTAAAAAAAATCTCTTATCAAATGACCTACCTTTCGGGAAAGAAAGCTGCTTTAATGTTTCTTTAGACATTGATGTACGAAGTCTATGTTGAAGGCATGGCATGCATTCCAGCAACAACCTGAGTACCTCCTTATCTTCGAACAAGCAGACTGCGCATTCCAACGTCACTGCCATCGTCGTTACTGTTGTCAGTACTGTTATTACCATTCAATACTTTAAAATAGGATTTAAGTGGTTATTATTAATTATTGCTATTAAATAAGAAATCTTTTATTATTGATGACAAAAATGATCAATAATAATCACTAAAATACACTCTTTTTAAGAAAAATATATGTAACGTAGTTTTGTAACCTAGAGTGAAAACATTTTGATATTACTTTGAAAAGATATGTATTTTTCATGTCGATACAAACGCTGAACTTCGAATGGATTATCTGATCAGGGCCTTTTCTTTTAGAAGAAGATTATCAGTCCTTAGTCCTTACCGCTGAAGAAAAATGGTGATTGTATATACCATATAGCCTTATATAACAAACCAAATCAAAATATGCAGTCTGTATCTCATAAAAAATTTAGACTAAATCAAATAACAATCTCATAATATAATAGGCAGTTATTAACTACATAATAACATAA
>JANITW010000008.1:4125676-4154793 GCA_027564335.1 Erythroxylum williamsii | reverse complement strand
CATCTCACAAACATTTTACATGTGCCTTCAATAACCCGTAACCTTTTAAGCATTTCTAAGCTTACTAAAGACAATGACATTGTTATTGAATTTTCTGATAATGGTTGTTGTTTCAAGGACAAGCTTTCAGGGACCACTCTTCTACAGGGAACTCTTCAGGATGGGCTGTATCACCTCAAGACAACATCTAAATCCTCTCATGTCAAATCTGCTACACCTCCCTCTTTTGGTTCTGCCTTCCCTAAAGCCTATGTTACCACCGTAGATGCCAATAAGCTACATGCTACAATGGGTCATCCTTCTCCATCTATTCTATCAAAGATTGCCAAATCTATGAATCTTCATGTTGATATGAGCACTCTAAAATTCTGTGAGGCTTGTAAACTTGGAAAGTTGCATCAACTTCCCTTTCAAATTCATTCAATTAATGTTACCAAGCCTTTTGAAATTGTGTATTCAGACATATAGGGTCCTTCCCTAACCCTATCAATAGAATGGCAAAGATATTACATTATTTTTATTGATGCTTATACTAGATTTACTTGGTTTTACCCCCTAAAACTCAAATCCGAAGCATTCTCCACCTTCCTAAAATTCAAATCACATGTGGAACTACAATTTAATCACAAAATAAAGGCCTTTCATACTGATAATGGAGGTGACTACCAGTCCTTTCTCCCTTACCCTGAGGCCCAAGGCATCATTCCTAGGCTATCATGTCCCTATATACATCAACAAAACGGTGTTTTTGAAAGGAAACATCGTCACATCACAGAAATGGGTCTAACTCTTCTCTGACATGCCTCTATGCCTCTCTCCTTCTGGTTAGAAGATTTTCTCACTGCTACCTATCTCATAAATCAATTACCTAGCCCAAATACCAATCACAAATCACCTTATGAGCTTCTATATCACAAAAAGCCTACCTACACTCATTTAAAGCCCTTTGACTGTAGTTGTTACCCTTATATACGTCCCTACTCCTCCCATAAATTCAACTTTCACACCACTAAGTGTATTTTTCTTGGCTACAGTCTTTTCCATCGTGGGTATAAATGCCTCAATGCTCATGGACAGCTCTATATTTCTCGCCATGTTGTTTTTAATGAAAAGGAATATCCCTATCCTCTTCTTTTTAAACAACCCACCTTACCTATATTATCTCACAAAGCTCATTCTTCTCTACCCATTTCCCTTCTCAAAACTCCTCCCTCTTCTGTGCAGCCCACTATCAACAGTTCCATGCCGAAGGACTGGTCTTTAAGAGTTTCTTTGGACTTACAACCATTACAGGTAAATTCTCCCCCTTTATCTTCTAACTTACATTCACCTTCTGTTTCTCTTCCCAGCTCACCCAACCCTCTTCTTTCCTCTCCCTCTTCCTCTCCTCCTACTTCTGATCCCACTACCATTCTTCCTACTGATCATTCTGTCCCTCTCTCAAATGTTCACCTAATGCAAACTCGCTCTAAGAGTGGCATTTTCAAACCTAAACTGTACCACACATCTCTCTCTCCCACACATATTACAGAACCATATTATGTTGCCTTTGCTCTACAAGATCCTCTTTGGAAGGCTGCTATGGATGATGAAATGCATGCTCTACACAAAATCAAACCTGGACTCTTGTTCCCTATCATCCTAGCATGAATGTTTTGGGAACTAAATGGGTGTTTCGTGTGAAATACCACTCAGATGGCTCCTTTGACAAGGCAAAGGCTCGTTTAGTGGCAAAAGGGTTCAATCAAAACCCAGGTGTCGATTCACTAAGACCTTCAGTCCAGTTGTAAAATCCTCCACCATTAAAGTTATCCTATCTCTAGCTGTCTCATTTCAATGGGACATTCAACAGATTGACATCAATAATGCGTTTCTCAATGGGGTCTTACAGGATGAAGTCTACATTCATTAGCCACAAGGGTATGAAAATTCTTCCTATCCTACTCATGTATGACATCTTTCTAAAGCCTTATATGGGCTTAAGCAGGCTCCCCGAGCCTGGTTTTTCACTCTCAAACAGACTCTTCAAAAATGGGGATTTACACCCTCCAAATGTGATACATCTTTATTCTATCTTCATCAAAACCAATGCTAACTATACATTTTGATCTATGTTGATGACATACTGATTACTAGCAATAATAAAGAGGAAATCCAACATTTGATTCATCGTTTACATACACATTTTGCTCTCAAGTCTCTTGGTTCTCTACATTATTTTCTTGGTTTCATCAAACTTCTACAGGTCTGTACCTATCTCAACGCAAATACATTTATGATCTTCTACAACAGGCAAATATGCTTACCTGTAAGCCATGTTCCACTCCTGTCTCTACTGGCCAGAAGCTTTATTCCTTTAATGGTGCTCCAATTGCGAATCCTTCTGATTATCGCAGCCTAGTTGGTGGTCTTCAGTACTTGTGTCACCGTCGTCCTGATATCTGCTTTATTGTCAACAAATTGAGTCAATTTCTGACAAATCCCCTTCAACCGCACTGGGTTGCCTTAAAACGAGTTCTTTGATACTTACGTGGTACTGCTGAAAATCAACTTCTTTTTCGTTCTTCCTCATTTCCCCTACAGATCCATGCTTTTTCGAACTCCGACTGGGGTGGCTCTGTCAACGATCGCAAATCCACCTCTGGCGGCTGTGTTTTTCTGGGTAGCAATCTCATTCATTGGAGCTCCAAAAAGCAGTCGGTTGTGGCTCGCTCCAGTAATGAGGCCGAATATCGGGCCCTTTCAACTCTATCGACTGAAGTTATCTGGCTTTTATCCTTTCTCTCCGAATTAGGGTTTTCACCCTCTCATCGCCCCGTCCTTTGGTACGACAACAATGGTGCTCACGCCTTGTCTCAGAATGCTGTGTTTCACGCCCGAACGAAGCACATTGAAATTGATGTGCATTTCATTCGTGATCGAGTCGTCGATGGAACCCTAGACATACACTATGTTAGTTTGGAGGACCAACTTGCTGATCTCTTTACAAAACCTATGACTATCGAACGCCACCTCATGTTATGTGACAAACTCAACCTTTGTGGTCCACGATGCTTGCGTTTGAGGGGGCATGTGAAGGAGTATTCCAAAGACCACATTTCTTCAGCCCACAAAGATACAAGCCCATCAGTTAAAGACAACTGATCATTCTAGAAGGACAATCATATCTGTATATTCCATTTGTTGTGACCGTAAAGATTGTACATTTGTAATATTATTAGAACAAGTGTATATATTCTCTCGAACTACTACGAAATAAAGTTACACAAGCAGAAAATAATTTTCCTTTACAATATCTTTTGTTTCATTGGTTCTAGAAGCACATAGTGAAGAATGACGATGATATTGAAGAACCGGATCGATCAGGACGGTGACAGGCTAAGTCGAAGTATTTCTAATGAATTTGACGTGTTAGATGTTCTTTCTTGTTCAATTGACCTCAACTCTATAAGGATTAGTTCAACAGATGTCAGCTTGTCTTAGCCTGTATCTGCCCAAGTTCAATACTATATTGAAGTGGTCTACATTTAAGTATTAAGTTATGCATTTTTCTTATATATAAATCACTCTAACATTTTAGTTGAGATTTTTTATTTTTTAAATCATTTAAATATATTTTAATTCAATTTTATTTTTTTACTATGATTCTTTTTCTAGAATATTAGACGGAGTTATATTATCATTATTATTCAAAAATTGGGCAAAATCATGTTAAATTCTGTAATTTTTTGAAAAAGAAAAGTGGTTTATTTATAAAAATTCTTATTTTAACTAAAACCTTAAAACAGTAAATTATGAATTAATATATATATATATTAAATACAAGGGAGGGAGGGGGGAGTCGGGGACAAACGTGACGTCATGTCATGTAGTTAAAGCTAAAAAGCTGGTGGTGGAATGGATATTGGACGTCGTAAATGTCCACTTATAATGGTGAAACGGTCGAAAGGCTTCGAGCTTTGGAGTTGTTAGATCCTCTGGTCAGTGTCTCAACATCTTCAGGTACTGAAATTTCAATTATCTCGGCTTCCTTACTTGGCAGTTTCTTCTTAAGTTTTCTTATGCTACTGGGATACTGTGAATCATGTCAAGAAACTTTCACGAATACTCATCGTCTGGATGTTAATAACGAGAAGAGAGCGCTTTAAAGCTTGCAGTAGTTCTCCCCTTGGGTCCTTTGTCAATCTTCGTTGACCCTTTAAAGAGATTTGTGATGTTGAGGGTTTAAGCTGGGTGTTGTCCTTTATCACCACTTTTTTGTTCTTCTTTTTCCACCATTCCAGATAATTCACTTTGGTTATTCATGTAGTTTTCAAGTTTCTGTGACGAATAATTGGCTGTAATTTGATCAAACTTTCCTACTTTGTTTTTGTTTTAGATGTTTGCTATATACAAACAAACCTGCTTATTTTGGTGATTGCTCTTAAATTTCCCTTTTCCTTTTTTGGCAGCTCATGATTCCAAAGCAGGACGCCACTTTTTGAGGGCTGTTGGTTCTCTGTCTTGCAATTGACTAGCTGATCTTTACCTTGTTTCGTTGGAGATTGTCAGGCCTAAATCTTATGGATATTCCTGCTGCATTTGAGAGGTTATATCTCACTGGATTATGGAGGCTGCTACGGTTTGTTACTACGGTTGTCACTGTTTTCGTTCTTTTCCAGATTTTTGTACTTCCACATGGTAAAATATGGTCTCTATCACCAGCGAACATGAGTCTAGTAACTACATTCGTGAAAAACACTACCATTTCCAACACGTTAGAATCAGTCGAAATGTCAGAAAATGATCCTTATTCCTCCAATAAGGAAGCAGAATTTCTTGATGAAATTGAAATAGAATATAAAGACAAGAATTCCAATTTGGTGTCCAATAAAAGTGAGAACGATGAGTTTGCTATGAAGGTGGCTGCAGAACCTGGAAAAAGTTCTATGATGGGTTACGCTACAAGCACAAATGATACCTCCATTCAAGCAAAAGGTATGGAAAGTAAATACAGCCACCCCAAGAAGGTCGTGCAAGTAGTAAATATTGAATCAGTATCAGGTTTAATGATTGGAGGAGCTGAACGCCGTACTAACATCTGGCCTGCTGAATCAAGAATTTCTTCAAATAGCAAGGAGAACATGGGTGGAGATTCAAGAGCCCGTGACATATTTTCTGTTAATCTAACTTCATCAGTCAGTGATTTCTCTGTGAAAAAAGAATCTGCAAATAATAAGCTGTTGCAGAGAGCTTCACTTGCTATTTCTTCACCAAAGAGGTCAGTGAGACAGCCAACATCAATAACCCAGATGAATTCGTTATTACTTCAGGGCCTTGTTTCTTCTCATTCTATGGTACATTTTAAATCTGTTTAAGTAGTTGACATTGGGGCATGTTAAATGCGCTATGACTTACCTTTTTTTGTTGGTGATAGAGGCCATGGCGTTCTTCTGTCCGTGATCTTGAAATTCTATCTGCAAGAGCGAAGATAGAAAAAGCTCCTGTTATGAGAAACATTCCAGGACTTTATGCTTCTGCTTTTCGAAATTTTTCTGTGTTCAAAAGGTGAGCCTTTTTAGTTTCATTGTTCGAAACCCATGCATTCATGTCTAATTTGTCTGTAACTTTTTTACTTTATAGGTAGTCCATATTATATTTTGGGCAGTGCCATATCCGACAGTTTTAGGGATACCATATGTGTTGAATAAGAGTTCGTATTCCATACATTTTCCAGTCATTTTCGTTAATTCTGCCACCTAGTAAAAAAAAAAAGAAAAAAGAAACTTGTTTAACCATATTCTAGCTCTCCTTTATATTTCAAGTAATCACAAACCTAAAGAATTTGCTGCCTACAGTTGATGCAACTCTATTTTTGGGGGATAACATAAGCTAATAGTTGTATCTTTCTTCCGAGCTTCATAGTTATGCACATTTTAGATGAAGCAGGCAAATCGGGTTCACGATTTCATCAATATTTTCACCTACAAATATTTGTTGAGTTGTTTGTTTCATGGATTATATGTAGCAGTCCCAGTATTTTGGTGACTGAGTTGGAGGATATTGATATTGTTCTGACCCCCGTGGCTAAGAACATTGATTGCCAGATGATGCACAAATAGCTCAGTAGAGTGACCATCTGTGTATTCTCTTATACTTCATCTCTGGCATACCTTGGAGAATATTTCCTATAGCTGATTGAGCTTGGGCTTAAATGGTTGTCATGTTCAGGAGACTGAGCTTGAATTTAAATGGTTGTCATGTTCAGGAGTTATGAATTGATGGAACGTATACTGAAAGTTTATATCTACAAGGAAGGAAAGAAGCCTATATTTCATCAGCCAAAGATGAGGGGGATATATGCATCAGAAGGATGGTTTATGAAACTAATGGAGGGAAGCAAGAAGTTTGTTGTTAAGGATCCTAGGAAAGCTCACTTGTTCTACTTGCCATTTAGTTCAAACGAACTACGAAGGGCATTATTTGGTCAAGAATTTCAAAGCCCAAAAGACCTTGAACAATATTTGAACAATTATGTGGGTTTAATTGCCAAAAAGTATAGTTCCTGGAACAGAACAAGAGGAGCAGATCATTTTCTTGTTGGCTGTCATGACTGGGTATGTTTCCAGTTCCTTTTGTTTTACAGATTTAGGTTCATGTTTATATGATTGCCAAACAGATTAATGCTAGAACTTTTACTTTTAAAGCACAATTTGTGTCAGTCCTTGAGCTTTGACTAAGTGCCAATGATTAGTATTTGATAAATTTATGATGATCAAACCGCGCTTGCCTTGTTTCAGCTATGGATGTAAGAGTCATTGAGTTAATACCATTTCATCACCTTCAGAAATTTGAAAATGTTATAACCATAAGCGAAGTTGTGTATTTGAACTGCTATGATTGAGCTAAAGCATATCATGCAGCCTTTGATTATATGTAGAAACTCCTTTAATGTCCAGTTGATTTTAGGCCCCAAAATTCACAAGGCAACGTATGGCAAACTGTATCAGATCTCTCTGCAATGCAAATGTTGCTAGAGGCTTCAAAATAGGCAAGGACGCTACACTTCCAGTTACGTACATACGATCTGCTGAGATCCCTCTAGAATATGTTGGAGGGAAGCCTTTGGCAGAAAGACACATCCTGGCCTTCTTTGCAGGAGGTATGCATGGTTATTTACGACCAATCCTGCTATGGCACTGGGGCAATAAAGAGCCCGATATGAAAATCTTTGGCCCCATGCCTCGTGATGTTGAAGGCAAAAGAACATACAGAGAATATATGAAGAGCAGCAGGTATTGCATATGTGCCAGGGGCTACGAAGTTCACACCCCTAGAGTTGTTGAGGCCTTATTATACGAGTGCATTCCAGTCATCATATCGGACAATTATGTGCCTCCATTTTTTGAGGTATTGAACTGGGAGGCATTTGCTGTGTTTGTTCAAGAGAAAGACGTCCCAAATTTGAGGAGCATTCTGCTCTCCATTCCAGAGGAGAAGTACCGTGCGATGCATTTAAGAATTAAAATGGTGCAAAAGCATTTTCTTTGGCACAAAAATCCTCTGAAATATGATCTGTTCCATATGATCCTTCACTCGATTTGGTACAACAGAGTTTTTCAGGTTGGGAGCAGATGAAGCTGTTAAAAAGGCTCAGCTGTTCATGGTCCTGGATGCAGAAAAAAAGTGACAGGAATCATTTGAAGTGGTGGAACAAGCAATTATGGCTTTGCTGGCCAATATTTTTGCATCCCATGGCAACTTGGCAGAGACATTTCAAGGGAAAACAAAAAAATAGGGACCATTTTGAGCATTTATGGGTAGCCAACCAGATGTTCCCTCTTGCTAATTCACATACTAATTTTTCTCTTTCACCATAATGCTTGATCTAAATCCGTAAATGGAATCCCCTAAAACCCTCTGGTTTTTTTTGTTTTTGTTTTTTAGAGATAATTGTATTTGCTAATGCATTGTTAGTAGCTTTTTGGTTGTGAATAATCTTACAAATCATTTAGCTACTGAACCATTTCCATAACCAAAATGTAGAAATTGAAATTTTGAAGTATTATTCCATATTTAATGGAGAAAATATCAGAATATTAATGCAATGTTCACGGGCTAATAATTACATTCACAAGCACAACCGGAGGAATGGCCAACCTGTACAAACGGTACAGTATATTCACATGTTGGAGTAAATGAATGTTAAAGGCTTATAATTGATTAATTTTAATGATTTTAGTAATAATTGATTTTTAGTACAAATTCCATAGTTGTTGATTGTTTGTCCGAATGTCTAATTTTAATGGTTCGATTATTTAAGTAACAATTAAATATTCAATTTCAGTTGTACTTGACGAGAGTTCCCGTTAAAAAGTATTTCGTTACTAAATATAAAAATATTAAATAATTTATAAATAATAAGAAATAACTATTTAAATAATTAGTTTTACTTTACCCATTTTAACGACAGTTAATCTAGGTCTAATTATAAGAGAACCAACCTCTCGCTGTCTTAACTTAATAAATAAAAACATTTAAAAACAAGGAACAGTTGCTGATCAATAATGACGACGACCGACAAGTACGGACATGCGGTCGAGATGAGGTGGAATAACAGCAAAAATGAACAGGTGATTTCAAGGGAACGGATCCATATCCATGGCTGAAATGAAAGAAAAACAGACCATGAAGAAATTTTGTTTTTTATATTAAATTTGTAACTTTCTCTTTTTCATTGTCCCTTTTCTTTTCTTTTAGTAACAGAATCTTCCATTCCATGTCCACCCTGATAATCTCTTTATTAAAACCAAAATCAGAGATTTTAAAGGTTACCTTCACAAGCTAAAAAGTTCATTACTTTCTTCCTCTTCTTCTTGTCCGTTTCTTGCTTCTGGTTACTCACTTTGGAGGTTTGTTAAAGAGTTTCTTTGACTTGTCAGCTTGTGCTTAATAAGTAGCCATTTGCTTGGCTGCTGAGAAAATGAAATTGGCATGCTTAAATTTGTAATTGGTTTCTTGGCTACCAAATACTAAAAGTTCATTTCTTGATTATGTTCCGGTTTATTGTAAGCGATGAATTTCAGTAACAGTAGTAGATAGTGAAGTATTTCCTTTGTCTGATTCTTGCAAGAAGTCTCTGAGATAGTGATGTATTTCCTTTGACTGATTCTTGCAAGAAGTCTCTGACTCTGTTTACAGTAATTGGGGTTGTTTTTTTTTCTTTTTTTTGCAGCTGGCTCGAAAGTTTTCAGCTTTATGATGTTCGTCGGTTTCATGTTCAAAAGAGTATCACCACCCTGCCTTCTGAACCTATAACTATTGCTTTTGATTGCAAGTTCAATTCCACACCTTTTTCTCTTGCTGCTGTGGATTTTTGTATGCGTACGTGCTTTTTTCCCCATCATTTTCTGTTTTTGTTGGATTCCGACATTTTCCTAACCTGTTTTGGTTCACTTCGTTATGTAGCATTCAGAAAAATGGGTTAGTTCCTTCTGAAGATGGGCTTGTAACTTTGGGATTTTGTGCAAAAAGAGTGAGTTCCCTGGCATGGAGTTCTGCATTCAACTGCATAAGAAAGCGCCGAGATGGCTGCTTTTGATAGTGCTTATAGCTGTCACTCACTTACTGTTCCAGTCCCTATTGCTTCCATATGGGAATGCCCTTCAATCTCTGCTTCTCCATACCAGCAATCGAGCATACAATGAAAACATCCTCTCACTTATGCAATCTTCTGCAAATTCTGTAATGGTTCGAAACGCTCTTGCTTTTGACTCGTCAACCATGTCAAACTTTTCTGTACTTGCGGAGGTGATAAACGATTCTAACGATTCTACCATAATCGGAGTTATTGGACATAGTGTGGCATCAAAAAGAAGCAATGGCTCAACAAAGGATGCATTTTTATCTGAGGAAGAGAGGTTGGGCAATCCCACTGAGCTTGTGGATGATGGAAAAATTGATGATGATTTTGAACCTGAGACTGTCATGACTGAAAATGAGGCCTCTGTATTAGAAGGTGCCAAAATGCAACAGAGTAATTCCGACTTGGAATTGGTAAATGTTTCACCAAAGATAAACAATGGGTCAACAGAGAAAGCTTTTGCATCTGATGAAGAAAGGCCGAGCAATCCCACTGAGCTTGTAGGTGAGAGAGAAGTAGATGATAATTTTGTATCTGAGATTGTGATAGCTAAAAATGAACCTTTTATATTAGAAAGTGACAGAGGTCAGCATAGTAAGTCTGACTTGGAATTGGGAAATGAAGCCAGAGATGGCCCAACGTTTAACGAGAGCATGAAAACAAACTCTCAAACTTCATCAGATGGTATGCTATTGGAGGACACAAGCCTAGCTCATAAGGAGGTTGAGCCCGTAAGCACTACTTTCAGATCCCCTCCAGTAGGAAATCTAACTTTGGCAAGAAAGGTCACCTACTTGAAGCAAAATGAGACTTTCAGTAATTATACCGTTCCACTGAATTACCTTGAAAGTGCGAAAAATGATTCTGCTGTTGTTAGTAATTTTAGGAAGAGAAAAATGAGGTGTCAGATGCCTCCAAAATCGATAACAACAATGGATGAGATGAACCAAATACTATTGCGACACCGTCGGTCCTCACGTTCAATGGTACTATAACCTGGTGTGCAGTAGCATAATTTTTTAGTTCTCTATTTTTCGAAAAAATTCACCATTTTGTATCTGAATGCAGAGACCAAGATGGTCCTCTGCCCGTGATCAGGAGATCTTGGCTGCAAAGATGGAGATTGAAAAAGCTCCTATCTTGAAGAATGATCAGGATCTGTATTCTCCTCTATTCCGAAATGTCTCACAGTTTAGGAGGTAAGCCTAGTTAAGGGCATGGATAACTAATGCATTAAAGGTTTATATATGAATAAATTTTTTAAGCTGTATATATTGTGAAAGTGAAAACGAAAGGAAACAAAAGGTAAGACAAGAGTGGGTGTGAAAGGAAATGAGGAGCTAGTTGCATGCATCCCGTTGTTAAATTGTAACAATTTATTTGTTCCACCTATATTTAGGGACCAAGTTGTTGAATCAATATAAAAATAAGTCAAATAAGTCAGTTATTGTATCTGAATATATGTTAGTCCAACTGTTATCTTTGCCACTGAAGTTCAATATGTATATGAAATGCTGTTGAAATTTAACATAGATGACATGTTTGGTTTTGAGCTGTGGCTTAGATGAGGTGAATTGGTCTGGCAATTCTGATATTAGGTTGTGGCTAGCATAGAGAATCAGAGAAGTGAGTTGTTTGACTTCACCAATTACCTGAACAATAAATCTCTTGTGGTCTCATCTTATTGAATAACCATTTATATTTCTCCTTGATTCATATTTAATATTATATCCGCTTGTTCTCTAGTACAGTCTAATGCTAGAATTGCCCTTAAACATAAATTTCCCTAAGTAGGTGTGAATTCAGAGTTTAAACATTGCACTTACAGGAGTTATGAGCTCATGGAGCGTGTGCTCAAGATCTACATTTATAGAGAAGGGAAGAGACCAATATTTCATGTACCCATTCTGAAGGGACTGTATGCTTCAGAGGGATGGTTTATGAAACTGATGCAAGGAAATAAGCATTATGTTGTCAAGGACCCAAGAAAGGCTCACCTCTTTTATATGCCATTTAGTTCACGAATGCTAGAGTACACCCTTTACGTACGCAATTCTCATAATAGGACAAACCTGCGGCAACATTTGAAGGAATACTCTGAAAAAATTGCAGCTAAATATCGGTTTTGGAACAGAACTGGTGGAGCAGATCATTTTCTGGTTGCTTGCCATGATTGGGTAATGTATACTTTGTCTCCTTTTCTTCCTCTTACTTGCTTATGAAGCTTGGTATTATCGTAGATATTGACAATATTAAGAGGTGGATGGAAGTTTAGGGATTCTAAAAGACAGATGCCCTTGAAATGATTCAGCCATAATAGGCAAAGGGAACGAGTCTAACAAAACTACTTGTCACAATAACATCTTGTTGTTTATATCTGTTCTCCTTTGCTAACTGTTCATGTTTTATACTGCTTGAGTTTACCAGGCTCCATATGAAACCAGGCACCACATGGAACACTGTATCAAAGCCCTCTGCAATGCTGATGTTACTGCAGGCTTTAAAGTAGGGAGGGATGTCTCTCTTCCTGAAACATATGTGAGGTCAGCTAGGAATCCTCTTAAAGATTTGGGAGGAAAACCAGCTTCTAGAAGAAATATTCTTGCTTTCTATGCTGGAAATATGCATGGCTATCTGCGCCCGATCTTGTTGAAGCACTGGAAAGACAAAGACCCTGATATGAAGATTTTTGGTCCAATGCCTCCTGGTGTTGCTAGCAAAATGAATTATATCCAACACATGAAAAGCAGCAAATATTGTATCTGCCCTAAAGGTTATGAGGTCAACAGCCCACGAGTGGTTGAAGCAATCTTCTATGAGTGTGTACCTGTAATTATATCTGATAACTTTGTCCCGTCGTTTTTTGAGGTCTTCAATTGGCAGGCATTTTCAGTAATACTAGCAGAGAAGGACATTCCCAACCTGAAAGAAATATTATTGTCAATACCAGAAGAGAAGTATCTTAAGTTGCAACTTGGGGTCAGAAAGGTTCAACGACATTTTCTTTGGCATGCTAAGCCATTGAAGTATGATATCTTTCACATGACACTCCATTCAATTTGGTATAATAGAGTTTACCAGATAAAACCTAGATAACGTGTCTCAAGGAGCAAGCAGATGAGAAACAGACACCGAAATGCAAATGAGAACAAAATCTTACCTTCTTGTCTTCGTCGAAGATGCAGAACGAGGATCTTTGTTAGATGTGACAAGATCGTTTGAAGAAGCTTGTGTTGTATGAGAAAACTGGGATTTCTGCTGTACATGCCTTCCTGTAAAGTTTTCTTGTAGATGAGCTCAAAACAGTGGTAGAACTAGATGCTGTACTGAGGTGTTGCATCAATCATCAAATCGTGGGAGCTCTTGTTGAGTATTCTACTTCTCTTGACTGATAATATTTAACTAGACTACACAAATACCCTTAACTCTGCAAACACAAAGCACATTTGATTACCTCAACCATGTAAGATGACCAGATCCGTACACTTAGAGAGTCCTAGCTGAAGAAGTTCTGCGATACCCTTGAAAAAAACAACCTAGACCTTGCAAGATCTCTTTTCCTCACTGGAACGGGCCATGTACTTGGCAAATTCCATTTGAGTCAGCAAGTGGCAACATATGGTTGCGTGTCATTTCCCTGCTGTTGGAATGCCCACTTGCTCTGTTTTCGCGATTTTTCATTTTCACGTATTCATTATAAAGTGCAAAGCACAAAGACGAC
Source organism: Erythroxylum williamsii (assembly GCA_027564335.1). Lineage (NCBI taxonomy): Eukaryota > Viridiplantae > Streptophyta > Magnoliopsida > Malpighiales > Erythroxylaceae > Erythroxylum > Erythroxylum williamsii. The sequence continues at coordinate 4,141,450 of JANITW010000008.1, read as the reverse complement.
GCATCCTACTTCAAGAGAAATTGGAAGCCCACTCCAGACAAGCACATGTTAGTTACTCAGTAACTCTCCGTTTTCACGTAACCTCAACTAAAAGATTTCAATTTTCGAAACTGAACTCTGTTTGAGTTTCCACTTCGGGGATTCTGGGGTCAAACCCAAACAGGGCACGTGCCTGTGTTCTTGTCTGACAATCTTCCGGGGCGTCCCGCCATCATCCACACTTTGCTTACAATCTAAACTTTCATCATAACGATTACAAGCGTACCGTCTTAAACACTGATATGTCTCACCCCAGCAGCTCCAAATCTCCGATGTGATTGGTAACGTGGAACAAAATAAAGAATTTAAAAAGGAAAAAATGAGATCTTGAAGGTCAACAAAGTTATGGTGATAATATGTAAGAAAAGCGACCCTTCAAGATGGGGCCTTTAGGCAGGTTGAAGAGAGTAAATAACCAGAAAAGATAATCTATTGCTCCATTCCGTTTCATGACTCCTCTTATTCGGTTCGCCACTTTTTCCCATATATGTATTTAATGTGCCCCTTTTCTTCTTTTTATCCAATTCTTGATCCGTTTTCTTTTTTTCTTTTCTTTTGAATTTCAAAATTTCAAACTTTTTTATTGTTTCCTTGGGAATGGGTGCTACTTCCCTCTATAAATTGAATGGGTTCCGATTCTAAAGGATTATCTGTCTCTGGGTTGTCCAAATTTGATCTTGCAGATTGTGTGGCGTTGGCCTCCGTTTGGCAATCTCATTTGTGTAAGCTAGTTTCTTGGATTCGGGATTTTGTAATTTTGCATTTCTTGTTGGATCAGACGAGTCGTTTGATTTGTTATAGTTGATCACAGGTTTATTCACCCAAAGTTCTTATCTGGATCTTATAGATTTGGTTTTGAGTTTGATTTGCAATGTTTGTTTAAGTGTTTTAAACTATGTTTTCGTGGTCTTTCTTCCCATTTTCTGGACTGCATGTTACATCGAAGTAGAACAGCTCATTGTTCAGTGCAGTCTTCAAAATTGGATGATGCATTGGTTTTAAGTTGCATTAGCTCCTACCGGGATTTGATTTTTAAAGTATGAATTTGAGAGGCCCTTTTGCTCCTTCTCAATGCTTGAGTGGCCACTAATTTGATTCAGTGTTAGGAAAATGCTTCATTCCAACCAACTTCTTCAAATGAATTACGAACTTTATGAACATAGTTACTTCATAGATTTGACCTATTTGGCTGCGGTCCTTAAATATTATTCAAATTGTTTCATTTGATGTAGCAAGTATCCACATGTTTAGGCGAAGTTCACCTGGAAGAGTAGCTTCTCTTGGCAGTTGACTTAGTTTATAGATTTCGTTAGCCTGATAACTTTTGTCCCTTGGAAAAAGCTGTCTTTCTACCTTAGGAAAGTGCCCCTCCTTATGGTGACGGTGAAACTATAAGCCTGGTAGAAATCATATGGAAGAACACATTTAGGTGTTTCTTTTTCACAGTACTGTTTGCTTGTTCTTCGTGGACAATGTATATTCTCAAGTTGTTATCTAATTTTGGTGTTATCACAGGTAAAGAGCATCTAATGGGAGATTTGTGTCTTGATGGTGAGAAAATTGATAATCCGTTAAGTGTAAGAAAGATCTTAGTTATTTACATTGGTTAAGTATTATGCTATTGTTGCGTCTTCTTGATGTTTAAGCTGAAAGTTTCTATTTTCTTCTTGTGATTCAAGTCAAACCAGATTGGGCAGGTGGTTAATGACTATTCTCGTGTGGAAGAAAATATTTACCAAGGCAGGCATGTGGTGAGACTAATCCTGAACTGTATATTTGTTTTTTGTTTGAGTTCTCCTGGTTGTATGTGTGCATGTATATCAGATTTTTAAACTCATGAAAATGCGAAGGATGTTAATATTGTGTTTCCCTTAATTTTAATTTCCATTTTTTTGTTATAGGTTGGGAGAGGTGAGGAATGAATATTTGGGTTGAATAAGAGAATTACTTTGCTAAATGTTTTATTTTTTCTTTTGCAAATCAGGTTCATGTTGATGCTGTAACTAACACAGGTTTCATAATTGATTCTTTTGGTTTGCACTCGTCACTGGGTGATATTTTTTCCCATCTATGGACGCTGACTGCTTATATAAGTCGTCAATTCGTTGACTTCATAGGTGAATTTTCTATTTGATCGCATGCTTTTGTATCTTAAAAATTCCTGATGTATTTGCTTAGAGAGTTTTGTTGCTACAGAGGATCTGGTATTTCACGATATTGAGGAATATTCAAACAATTTGGCGCCTGGTTCTTTGAGAGCATTTTCAAGATCTTCAGACCACGGCTTCTGTAAATCTTATTTTGAAGGGTATTCATCCTCTTCTAACTCAAGCCCTGGATTCTGTGGAAGAAAACCCCAAGACAAAAGGAAAGAGTTGTCTGTAAATAAAAGACATGCTGTGAGAAATAGCAGTTACTGTCATGGAGCCACCTACTTCATTATTCCAGGGTATTCATCCATTATACTTGACTTTTCCGAGACATAAAATACGAATTCTTTCTTCATATTGGCCATGTAGATAAAGTTTTTGTATGATGCAAATTTTAAATTGCAACTCTCATATTGATAACTTCACCAGTCACCTTTTAACGAATTAAATTATGAAAATTTATAATCATATGCTACTCTAATTTTATTAAATACTCGTTTTCAGTAGATACTAAGGATCCAAACCACTAATGATAAAATGCAATGGCCATTTTTCGATTTTGAAAGTGTTGAAGATGGCGTATAATGTGGTAATTGGAAGCTATACTACTAATATACAACTTCATGATATCTTCATTTCCATGTTTCTTTTTTTTTTTGGTGGTCCTCATTGTGCTTCTTAGTGAATGTAGATTGATGCTTCCTTTGTTTGGTCTTCGCCTTGCCTGGAATTTGGCATTGGCCTGTTGGAGATGCTCATTCTACTACATCAGATGCACTCAAATTCAAGTTCGTAGGTAAAGGAGATAGTTTTATTGTTTGCAGTATTGTGGGTTTAATTCTGTAGAAGGCTGGAGTCCAGGTGTTAAGATTTTGTGAACATATTCCTTTTAGAGAATAATAGTTTGGCATTTTCAGCATTGCTTCTCGAGTGTATAAAACGTTGCATGGTTCGTCTGGTGACATTGGATGGTTGCAACATACTCCTGGAATGGATCCTGTGGAAGATGGTACACCTAGATTTATAGAACTGCTTACCAAAATAAGGTACTCGTCTTTGGAATTTGTTGTTCCCATCATAATTGGAGGAATGTGTCCTCTTTTATTTAATTCTGGAAAACTTGTTAATCATCTTTTGATGAAAAAGTGCAGTTATATGTAGTTGTTTTGAGCGGTGAATCATAAATGACCTTGAAAAATCATAAGATTTATTTGATAAAAATTAGTTCTTCTTAACTTTAAAAGGCATAATTATGCCTTTTCCAAGAAAGCCTCTAAACATTGCAACCTTTGGAAGCATCTTCCTTAGTGACTACACTTGGGTGCCTTGAGAAACTTGAACCCTTTCCTGTTAGTGGCCATATTTCTAGATGGTAAAATTTCTGTGTTTTTACTTCAGGAATGGAGAGCACATACTTCCAGACTCGTATGTTTATCTGCTAATACCAGGTTTGAGAATGAAATTCTATTACGTTGTTCATTACGGTTCTTTTTGTTTTGCAAGTAATCTCCATATTTACACAAAAGCTTATCTTTTTCAGGCCTTTTCAGTAATCATAGTCCCTTGTATTTTGTGGGCACTAAGAAATTCTTTTCAAAGATGGGTCTAGCTTGTCACATTGCAATAATTCATAGCGAGGTAACTTTGGATACGTGATGGAATTAGACTAGTGTAACTTGGAGAATCAGGAACTCCTGACATAATAATTAGCTGGTGTGTGTACTTTATTTTAATTTTTTAAAAATTCAGTCATCTTTACTCAGAAAAACCATCTTTTTGTCAACAATGCTTCTGGAACTCTTGAAGTAACAAATTACCGTACCTTCTTGTTTGAAGGCATCAGTGCAGCAAAATGCATGGGAACTGAAGCAGTACATTGAGGAGCTTTACTGGGGTTCAGGCAAGCAAGTAATGCTGCTTGGGCACAGCAAAGGCGGGGTTGATGCTGCAGCTGCATTGTCAATTTACTGGTGTGACTTGAAAGACAAAGTTGCTGGACTCGCATTGGTGCAAAGCCCATACGGTGGCACTCCTTTAGCTTCTGATATTCTTCGTGAAGGCCAGATTGCTGACAAAGAAACCCGGAGGATCATGGAACTTCTAATATGCAAGCTAATCAAGGTAATTTTCTTTTGCCCTTTGATCATAGTCCATATGTTTGCTTTGTTTCATTGATATTCCATTTATTTGCCTTGTTTCACAATATGAGACAACAACTGCTTCAGTGATGTTTTATCAAGTTTGCATATAATAACCTTCCTTGGTAGTTTTTATTGAGACTTCTCACAACTTGCTTATCCATTGCATCTGCCTATGTTGATTATTAGACTTTGCTGCATGATTTCTTAGTTGCATTTGAACCTTACACGGTTCACCTTCTCTGATTTTATTATGCAACAAAAAATTCCTTATAGGGTGATATTCGAGCATTGGAAGATCTAACTTATGAAAGGCGTCGAGAATTCATCATGAATCACAGGCTTCCAAAAGAAATTCCTCTTATCTCCTTCCACTCAGAAGCAAATTTAGGCCCAGGTGTCCTTGCCACATTGACTCACATAGCTCAAGCAGAACTTCCTTGGTTACCACTTCCAAAATTTGGGAGTGAAGAATATGACAGCGTTCTTCAAGCAGGACGCCAGGTCCCTGTAGTGATTCCTTTGTCAGCTGCCATGGCTGTGTGTGCACTACACTTGCAGCTTAGGTATGGGGAAAAGAGTGATGGATTAGTGACATGCCGTGATGCTGAGGTTCCAGGTTCTGTTGTTGTTGGACCAGATAAAAAGCTTGATCATGCTTGGATGGTTTACTCGTCATGGAAGAGAGACCCAAGTGAGCCCGAGTCTTTTGAGATGTGTGAGGCACTTTTGACAATGCTTGTCGAATTAGGCAAAATTAAGCAAGAGAAGGACATGCATACATGATACACCATGCATACACATAAAAATACCTTAAAACATGATCCATTGTTTCGAACTCGCCTTTTAGAAGGGGTTCTTAGACTGGTGCATTGCTATGCTTTTATATTTGATTTTGTATTCTGAAACTCGAAAATAATTGAACGAACAGAAAAAGTGTGCTACATTTGTTTCAATCAGCGCTATCAGTTTGATACACCGGAAAGCATGTAAATCCTTCAAACCATACACCTAGCGAGAATCAAACATTGGTAGGTAAAGGTGTAATGCTTCTTATCAATCACGTGCAACCATCGCTGTAGTCGTTTGTGGTCATGGTTCCTGGTATCATCATCTGATTGCTTAATTTGTAGTTTTAAGCTCCAAAAAGAGCGGTGGGATGGGGCTCGAAATCATGTTACGTTGCTGTTGTTTACTTCCTGAGGATTGGCATTAGTTTAGCAGATAACGGAGGCCTTGATACATGCATATTCTTCTGCACTTCCAAGGCAACGATTTCTGCAAATCCATCCATTTATAGAATTTAAACTAAACCATTAGCCATGTTATGCTTTATAACGGCGGGTTCCTTGATAACAACATGCAACTTTTGTTTCATTACTCCCAGCAAGTATGCATTTCAGGTTGCTGTCTTACCAGAGTTTGGACTTCAAATGCAGCGTCAGGATCCAATGCCATTTGTGAATACCATCTATTGCCATATCTCTGCAGCTTTCAAGCATGAGTAGAGGGAGTGATACGCACGATTTTTGTGCTTCATTTTCCTGCCCACGGTGTCTGTTAAGGGGTCCATGAGCAATAATTCGCCTCCTGTGATTGGATTGCATTGTCGACTTAACCTCCTAGCACTCTGTAGAGCCAGAAACTAAAAAGGACACTTCTGACAGAACATTTAGAAACCAAGATGATATGTCATAAAGCATCAAGCATATCTTCAATGCTTATGGGCCTAGTGGAATTCTCATCAATGACACCCTTCTAAATGAAGCATCTTTCCGCCATTGACTGTAAGTTCATATATACATTAAGATACATTAAGCATCATTGAGTAGCTTTAGTGACTTTGGTTGATGGTTCACCAATGATCTCTAGCAGTTCAGTGATACTGAACTCTGCCAAGCTTGAGATTAAGATCGCCTTAAGTTCCAAAAGTTCTCTTTTGATCAATCTTCTCTTCTTAATCAAGTATTAACAAAATACATTAGCAGGGGACACAACTTACATGGTAGGCTTGATCTGTAGGAAGTGGAAGGCGAATACTCGCAACATAGAGCATGTGTTTCTCACATTTATAAAGCCCATCAAGTGTCAGAATCCAAATACAATAAATTCTGGTAGGCCCAGTAGTAATGCCCTTGAACGTCTACCCAACCAACTACCCATATATCACCATTGATGCATAATGAGCAAAACAAGCTCTCAGCATACTAATCAATCTAGTGCATATTGCAATTACATCCCAACTGCTGCTCTGTTTCTTGACAAAGACTATGATCCTTCCAGTGTTTTTTCATATAGTAAAGGAACTTTTACCATATGAGCTGTATGGTTCATTCCAGGGTTTCAGAAACATTGTTAGAAAGTTGATTCCATCTGGTTGAAATCTATTGTAGTTCATTCCAGGGTTGCAGAAACATTGTTAGAAAGTTGATTCCATCTGGTTTAAATTGTAGCTCATTCAAGGGTTTCCATGAAAGTGAAAGCATCGCACCGTAGAAAAGAAAAAAAATCAGGTCTAAGCCGCATTTATAGCAGCAATATAAAGTTTTTATTATTATACAATATCAGGATTCATGTCATCTTTCCCATGTCACATGGTAACAAAAACCCAGGTAGCAGGGAAACAATTTGGAGCAATACTGGGGATATAAAAGTGCAGTTCTTTTACTCTTTAACAAATACTGGAGAGGAGTCATTAACAATGCCTTAAGAGTATGGGTGGCACATGAGGGGCTTGTGAAGGAAAGCAGATTAAGCTTTGTCTTAACGGGTCCACCTCCATTAATGAAAGCTAAGATTTTATCATGTTACAATCAACCAAACTGGATGCCGTCGCCAACCTTCAAGTAACTCCAGAAAAGTAAGGATATATTTGGTAAAGTAGTTAGTAACGAAATAAAATAAAATGTAATATTATTCTATTATTTAAAATGAGGGTTTATAATAGAATGAAATGAAATAAATAAAAGAGGAGCGTTTCACGCTACATTAAGGAAATAATGTAAAGACCGACGAGTAGAATCGCAAATTAAGAACTTTGTATTTTATGTGTTAAAAAGGGAAAGGAAAATGACAAGTTCACAGTTGTTTCCCTTGTATATGCTCTCAGAAAAACTATTGAATTACTTTCTATCTATAGTTTCTTTGATATATTGCTTTTTTTCTTGATTGATGTTCATTTACTATGCTCGTGTCACTCATGACCTAATATTATTGAAATAGATCGCCCTGTTGGACCAGCTTGCTGGAAATTCCTGTACCCTTTTTTTTCTAATGAGTTGGCATTTTATTTCTTTTTTAAGAAAAATCATTTCCCCTTCTATTAATTTCTTCATATTTTTTAATTCCCTTTTTAGATTTGATGCATTTTATTTCGACTAAACCCTAAGCTTAGACAGAATTAATATTAACAAAATAAAAGTAGGTACAATAATTAAGGATGGATTGATGATTAACATGTAATTAGTTTATTGTTAAGTAACATTTTATGACCTAAGCATGTATGAGGTTATGAGTCAAAGCCTTAACTTGATGTTGCGTAGGATGTCAACTGATATTTTTAAAAAATTAAAATCAAATGCATAAAAAATTATTTTTTAAAGATTACTAGCACTCGGTCTTAGCCATTTTATGTTGACTAAATTAGCTCAACCTGCAGATTGAGTAACTGGTTAAAAAGTAGGCAAGCGTCTCTTATAAGATTAAATCATTGTTGGATTCAGCCCCAAATCATCCCTAGAAAACCAGACACAGATTAACCAAATTGAAAGTTGAATTTTGACGACCTAAACGCTGATACAGAATATAAATACATTAGCCTTTGACGGAAACTATGGATGGAAAGTTCAATTTTAGCTGTTTCCTGTTAGGTCCCTATCCAATTAATAAAGCTTCCTGACGGTCGAGTTATGAGGCGTATGCTAGTTACCCCAAGTTCATAAATCCCACGTATATATATTTTTTAAAAACCATGTTTTCACGTATTAAAGTGACTCCTAATCAAGTACAAAGGAACACACCTGAAGTGTAAGAAATTAATATGGAAAATTATGCTTTAATTGGGATTTTTTTACATGAGTACCTGTCGCAAGTTTAGTAATTATATATGCGGTAGAAGCAAGAATCGAAAGGTGATTTTATATTATACAGTGAAGACTAATTACTATTATGTCTTAATCCAGCTCATGTATACATCTCTATGTGCTGACAAAATAAGAAATCATATTTTAATAGTGAACGTAGTAAACATATTCTGATTGATTCGACTTTATTGATGGAAACACCAATAGACATCGATGATCTTGTCTTTACATTAAAGAGTTACGAAAGCATAGTTTTTTTTTAATCTTAATTATCCATTAGAATTTAAGAGTATAAAAGAAAGGCTGTGTATATTATAACCCTTCTCAAAGTCTTTTATAATAAATATGTTGATTTTTATTATCTATTAGAATTTAAACACATGAAAGTAAGAAATAAAATGTCCAATAACTAAGTTAAATCTACCGAAAAAAAATTGTTACATCAGAAGACGAAACAACACATTAACGATTAAATAAAACCCCTTGCGCATCTGCGCATAGATAGTGACTTAAACCAGGAGGGTGTAAGCTAGAGGCATTCTTCATGTGCTTCTGACGAATCCAAATGAGCCAAAAAATCCGCATATTAATTACCCTCGCGTAAGACATAAGAGAGTGTGTAGTAAGCAGTCTTGTTCAGTAGAGATTTGATATCTAAAATTAGATGAGCCAGAAGATGGAAGGCCAAAGTATCGGAAGGAAGGGAGAGACATCTCAGCACCTCCATGAAATCAGACTCAATCAGCAGATCGTAAAAATAGTGTGATGGGTAACCTAATTTACAAAGGGAGAAATCTCCTACTTTCTTAATCACCCACTGGTTAAGCATTTGCCCCTTTCCGTCCAAGCCAAGGGGCTTAGGCGACTCTTACTGTGCGTTCATTTTGGTCCCTTTGTCAAAATGATTGCCAATTGCATTACTTCAAGAAGTACAGATGTTCGTTAGGACTTCCATTTTCTAAATTTAAAAATCAAACGTCATGATTAATTTCAAGCACTAAGAATTTGACCGATCGAGTCCAGTAATGTTACTTTTCCATCCATCACAATTCATTATGGTACATGTGTTAGGTGCTTGATGCATGCATGGAAATAAAGCGAGAGAAGTTTAATTAATTGAAGAAGTTTAAGGCCCAAACGCTCTCTACGTTTTCTTAATTTTCCTGAAATCATCCTACCCCGTCGTGTAGGGTAAGAGAATTGATTCCAACCCAAGACACAAGCAAGACAGTATCCCTCTCATCTTAAGTCTTTTTAACGCTTTTAACATCTCCATCGGTCTTTATTTTATTTTTCTCTCTGTACACGAGACTCCGGAGCAGTCCACTCCCATACTTATTACATGTACGTATACTCTTAGCTACTTTGTTTGTCTGAACGTTGGAAAGGAAGGATAAGGGAGAGCTGTAGTTCTTCGGTGGATTCACTAATAGGTTCCACGTTTTCCCTCCTTGTTTTGACCCTCCACTCCACTCTTTGTCTTTCGATACATCTCCAGCTAGCTTCTATAGAGTACCCACCCGCACACACACGTCCTTTCCTCTCCTTTTACACCGCGACCGTCCTTTATATATAGCTTACAGTCATTTCATAAACCTCATAGTCTCTCTCTCTTCCTGCATTTTCTCCTCTCTCTCTAGATGTAAATATACTTGCTCAGAGCTTAATCCATAATCAACCCTTTTGGTCTGAAACAGATTACTCACAGCTGATTAGCATGGCTGACCCGCCAAGCCCAAGCGTGAACTCTTCCGCTTCCTCCTCCTCCTCCTCTTCACTACCTCCAGCTTCACCTTCTTCATCATCAGGGCTGTCTTCCAACCCGAATGATGTTAGGCCCGACCCTGAGCCTGAAATGAACCCCAGAAAGCCGAAGCGGGCTAGAGACAACAGCAAGCATCCTGTTTACAGAGGTGTACGAATGCGCACGTGGGGAAAATGGGTATCGGAGATCCGAGAGCCCCGTAAGAAGAGCCGGATCTGGCTCGGCACTTTCTCCAACCCAGAAATGGCGGCACGTGCTCACGACGTCGCCGCCATGAGCATTAAGGGCAACTCCGCCATCCTCAACTTCCCAGAGCTAGCAGGGGTGCTTCCTCGACCGGCGTCCAACTCTCCCAGGGACGTTCAAGCCGCTGCAGCTAAAGCTGCTTCGATGAACTTTAGCCGGGGAAACAGTGGCAACGAAGATGAGGACACCGACGACGACAGTAATGTCAGAAATAACAATAATCACAATCATAACGATATGAATAATGGGTCATCGTCTTCTACGGTGACGCAATCATCATCTTCATCAAACGCGGATGTGACGTCATCGGCTTGTGACGTGGCGGCCACTTCAGAGGAGCTGAGCGAGATAGTGAAGTTACCGAGTCTGGAGTCGTCAATTTTTGAGGAATCGCCCGAGTTAAGGGACGAGTTCGTGTTTGGTGACTCGTGGCTGTATAGTCTACCATGGTATGAAGAGTATTGTGGCGGTGGAAACGGTGGGTGCTTCAGCGAACAGTTGTTAATAACGCCAGAAAACGTTAGTACAAGTAGTTTTGAAGTCTTCTTGTGGGAACATTGTTAGCTTTTTCTTTTGGCTTTCGTAAGTGTATTATGACTTTTGGTTTGTGTGTGTGTGTCCACATACTCTTTCACTTTTCTTGAGATTTTGATGATATTGTTAGAGAGGGCCTTCGATACAATTTTCTCTTTGAGGGCTAGGCTAGGCTATATAATACTTAAAACTCTTTCGCGACTTGATTCTTATCAATTTTACTACTTCTTGGCTAGTTTAATTCCTCTATATAAATATAAACCATTATTAGACTATTTAGTTAGAGGCTTAATTAATTAGTGTAGCCTTGCGAAGACCAATAAATGCAATGTCCAAGCTGATGCCTTTTTGGCACTTGGCGCTTCCTGTGTGTTCTTTTCCTGTCCTAAGCCAACTATTGCTTTGCTTTAACTTAGGAACCCAACATAGTTTTGTCCCTCCTAGTGTACCCATTCGGTTGGCTCGCGCATGTACGTGTCTTTGCTAATGAGGAACTTAAGGACATTCGTATGACTCGTGACTAACTAAGCTTACTGTTCTAGCAGTTTATATAAATACTAGCTACTGGCTTAATAAAAATTTATAGTCTTCGGCTACTCGTGTTCTCCATGGAAAATAATTGTGTTACATCCAATTATTTTTTGATTAGATGGGGCTCATTCCCTTGACAATTGCTTCTCAACCACCGTATTATTAATTTGCGGTATCATTAACTTATATGAATGCCAAGGATCGTGTATAGCTGCAGTTGGGGGCATTATTTTTGTGCCTTGGAAATTAAATAATGAACGGAGATCATCCACATACGCCTAATTATTGATTCTATGAAAAGGGTATTGCTTATCTTTTTAAGTATACTAATTTGGTTGTTAGGATATTAGAGCCTTCACGTTGACATAGGTCATCCCCTATATATAGGTTACAGTCTCTCATACCTCACATGAATTTCCCAACCATCTTAACATTCTAAATGGAAGAAAAGAATAAAAAGGTTAAATTCCTATAGTTAATGGCTAGAGCAGGTACAGTAGGATATATATATATATAAACAGTTACTTATATCATTCACATCCTCCTAATAATTCTAAACATAAACTGTTTTACAATAGGATATAGCCATAAAAACAGTTATTTACATCATTCACATCTTCACTTAAATAATTCAAAGTATATTTTACTTTTAAAAGATTAAAAAAATAAAATTATAGTATGATAATTTCTAAATATGATTAATTAATAATAAAAATATATTAAAACTATTAATATTAATTAATTTTAACTTTGAATCGTTAAGTTGTTAAATGATTTTTTACATTGCTTAATTTATAAATTAATGCCTATGATTTCTAAATTATTACATATAATCCAAATTTATTTAATGCGCATTTAAATAATTATAAATTCCAAAAAATTTGAAATGAAATCTCTTAAGAATTCTATTTAATTTTCATCCTCAACAATGGTAATACCCTTCTTTCAGCCATTATAGACCATTGCAAGGGTTTAATATTATTTCGCATACCGCATTTATTATTCCATTACTAATGGACCTGATAGGAAACAATCATTTATCTTTTTTTTTAATAATCTCCTGTTAATAATTGTGGACCATAATACATGTATTTATTGGAATACGAAACAGATTAAAAATCTAATCTTAAAGTATTAAAAAAGCCTATATATTCCCTACCTTTTCCTGAATTGAACCCCACTCGTTTTGTTCTTATTGACATAATACATGCTGAAATTTTAGACTCTCAGGATCCTGATGAATGCTATGTTCTTCTTGTTTATGTCGATACGAAAACAGCGCGGGGTTTCCTTGCATAGACTCGACTCAACTACTACGCCACATACAAGGACTAACACAAAATCCAAAACCCACTTTCCAAGCTCCTTCATCATTTAGTAGGTCACCACCGATTCGGCTGTAATATATTTATATACGAGTGTATAAGAACAGGCATGGGGCTATAGTTTTTTGAAGCAACAAGCTCTCTCCGACCCCATTTCACAGCTGTAAAGATGTGAGAGAACAAAGAAATAGAAGGGCCCTATTGCTTCGATTACTATTACTACTACGACCAGTGCCAGCTTTTGTCTTGTTATTAAAGATATTTTAATGATTTTAACCAGGTATTTTTTTTTTTAATGTGGTTGGAAATTGGAAACCTCAAATCTAGCAATGCAGACCGCCAGTTTCATGTTAGTTTAACTTCAGTTTGAACCCTAAGAAAAAGGGTCTCCAATGGAACGATTATCGATAATCTTAGTGCATTAGTTTATGTGCTTAATTAATTAACTAATTAGCTGATTGACATAAAAACTGCCTGGAGGAATGAGGCATTTTGACCTAGTTAAGATTTAATGTACATATATATATGTTTGTTACTGTTCTTCGTAACTTGCCCTGTAATCAGCCACACGTGCACCTTTATTATCAGAGTTGACTCCTAATTGATAAGTAGTAGAACTTACTTCATCTTAAACCGTTTTGGCATCTTATGAATAGCTGTGCTCTTTCCACATTCTCCAGATAATAACCCCTACATTGTTTTCATCATCTCTTTATCTCCAACAAAACAGCCTGAATTGAAGGCAGCGACGTTTCTGTTCATATATAAATTTCTCACATTTCCAGAACTGAAGTAGGTTATACTTCACAATTAGTCATTACGCGCGCAATTAATCACTAGACAGCTAGATTTGCTCCGACTTAATCAATAATGTTACCTATGCCCCTAACAAGTACATAACTGTAAATAAAAATGAGCAGTTTATTAATAGACATCTTAGGATCTAGCTAACGCCTGTAAAGGTTTATATATTTTAACTAAAAAATAAACCAAAGAGTAGATCTCTTCCTCCCTACTTATTATAAACGATCCATGGACAAGTAATGTACTTGCTTATTGTGACAATGCACTATGTAACCGTTCTGCAATGACGATTAATTAATTATTGCAATTATCAAACTAGGCAAACTCTCAATCTGAATCTGAGCTGCACTGATATGAGATCTCCTACTCAATGCATCTGCCACCACATTGGTCTTCCCTGGATGATACTCAATCGTGCAGTCATAATCTTTCAGAAGCTCAATCTATCTCCTTTGTCTCAGATTCAACTCTTTCTGACTCAGCAAATATCTCAAACTCTTATGATCAGTGAAGATCTGGAACGTCTCCCCATACAAATAATGCCTCCAGATCTTCAGAGCAAACACCACTGCAGCCAACTCCAAGTCATGCACTGGATAATTCCTCTCATGAGACCTCAACTGTCTCGAGGCATACGCTATAACTCTCCCATGCTGCATTAGAACACTGCCTAATCCCTGCTGCGAAGCATCACTAAAAACTTCAAAACCTCCGGACCCTGACGGCAAAGCTAACACTGGTGCCGTAGTCAATCGATGCCTAAGCTCCTCTGACACTCATCAGTCCATCTGAAGGCCACATTTTTTCTCAGAAGTTTTCTCAAAGGGGCTGAGATCACTGAAAACCCCTCGACAAACCTCCGGTAATATCCTGCTAAACTGAGGAAACTCCGAATCTCTGGCACGTTCCTCAGAACCTCCCAACTCCTCACTGCCTCAACCTTGTGAGGATCCACCTGGATACCCTCACCAGACACAATGTGGCCTAAGAACACCACCTCATCCAGCCAAAATTCATATTTTTTGAATTTGGCATACAGCTACCTATCTCTCATTCTCTGCAACACAATCCTCAGATGCTCCGCATGCTCTTGTCTATTCCTCGAATACACCAAAATGTCATCGATAAACACAATCATAAACTGATCCAGGTAGGGCTGGAAGACTCTATTCATCAAGGCCATGAAAGCTACCGGGGCATTGGTCAACCCAAACGGCATCACTAGGAACTCGAAATGCCCATACCTGCTCCTAAAAGCACTCTTAGGCACATCGGTCTCTGCTATCCTCAACTGGTAATATCCTGATCTCAGATCCAACTTGGTGAACACCTGAGCCCCCTGCAACTGATCAAACAGATCATCGATCCTAGGCAGTAGATACTTATTCTTCACTGTCACCCGATTCAACTGCCTATAGTCGATGCACGGTCTCAAAGTCCCGTCTTTCTTCTTCACAAACAGAACTGGAGCTCCCCATGGCGAAATATTGGGCCTAATAAATCCCTTCTCCAACAACTCCTGCAATTGAGACTTAAGCTCCCTCAGTTCCATCGGTGTCATCCTAT
This sequence comes from Erythroxylum williamsii, assembly GCA_027564335.1. Lineage (NCBI taxonomy): Eukaryota > Viridiplantae > Streptophyta > Magnoliopsida > Malpighiales > Erythroxylaceae > Erythroxylum > Erythroxylum williamsii. The sequence goes on along the minus strand of JANITW010000008.1, from coordinate 4,126,270 downwards.
ATGGAGGTATGGATATAGGAGCGGTACCTGGAACGAGGTCAATCGAGAACTCCGTCTCCTGATCCGGTGGTAAACCCAATAACTCATCAGGGAACACATCCGGGAATTCCCTGATAATGGGAATATCTTGCAACCTCTGCTCAACTCTGGAATCAACCACATGGGCCAGATAGGCCTCACAACCTCCCTGCAACAACCTCAGGGCACTCAGAAAAGAAATCATCCTGGCTGGCACTGCCTGACTAACTCCTCTGAACACCGCTCTAGGCTGGCCAGGAGACTCCAATATAACCTCCTTGGTATAGCAGTCCATGACGGCCCTATGCGCTAAGATGTTTTTAACAAGGTTTTAAGCAATGGAGTTCATTGATTAAAACCTTGGACTTTAAGGTTCATTTAAGGTTTTAGGTGCTTTTGATTAATGGAGTCGAGAGTGACAGGAGTCCATTAATCAAGACCCTGGACTTAAAGTGAGTCCTTTAAGGTTTACCATTCAAACTTAGTGATTTCTAATCCTGTCCGACTAAGATGCACTTAACGAGATCTTGAGCAATGGAGTTCATTGATCAAGATCTCGGACTTAAAGAGTCCTCT
>JANITW010000008.1:4082463-4102031 GCA_027564335.1 Erythroxylum williamsii | reverse complement strand
TGCCATGAATGCATGCCAAGATCCAAATAGAAAGCATAAAACGTACCGACTTTCTTTAATATGCTAACCCCTAAAATAGGACGTTACAGAACATTAATTGGATCATCAAACATACATTATAATCTTTAAGTTATATCCAAAAATAACAATAATAACATTCTAGTAGAAATTTCACTGAGTAGTAGGGTCTAGAGAGATTCAGAAGTACGTAGCCTTATCCTAGCTAGTTTCTGATTGACCTAGAGGTGAAGAAGAAAAGAATAAAAGAAAAAAGTTTTTTAGAACTATTTGAAGAAAACCAAACCTACAAATATAAATAAAAAACTAGATAAAAATAACGATAAAATGAAATAAGAATAAATAAAAGTGAAAAAATAATTAAACTGACTAAAAGGGGGAGTATTACAGATAAAAGTGTTTGAGTTAAATACAAGACATAAGAATTGAAGGAAAATGTTTAAAAGATATATAAAAAAGAGAAAGACCTCACTAAAGTTTCCAATTGATGGTCAAGTTCTTGATAAGCTTTAACAGAGTCATATAATTTATAATCATCTTCCACTAGTTCTTCTTAAGTCTTCCTTTTCTTTTTTCTCTTATAGTCCTTAAGTACAATCATTTTGTATCTTCTCACTGGAACATCAAGATGTCTCTTTTTTACATGTTCAAACTACTTAAGTTTTGTCTCTCTTAATCTACAACATTCATGAGAGCATACTCATCTATATTATCATTAACTTATAATTATGCACTTATTTGATTGGCCAATACTTTGCTTTGCAAGTTATGAGTGGTCCAATAACTAAACAGTGAAATTTACCTTTTACTTTGAGTAATAATCCAGTAATTTATGTATTTTATATAAATTATTTGACGAAATAGTAATTTTAAATTAAATAATGAATTAGATTAAACAAATTTTACAAATTTTAATTTCTCTTTATTAAAATTCTAATTTTTACCATGACTCAAAACTTTAAATTTTTTGAATTAGAAATCATCTAAAGGGCTGATGAATCACTCTGAAAATAGTAGATATGCAACTTTGATAATATGGCATGCTATTCCCACACTAAAGGACCTCCCACATAGGCCTCTATTAGCTAGCTTTGTCAATGTCCTTACCAACCACTTCACATGCATCAAAGCTTTTCAATGACTCAAGACACTTTTAGAGCGAGAAAAGGTGACGAAAATTTTGCGAGCTTCCCTTCTGCTTTCTTCCACTGGTTTGATCATCATCTCCATACGTCGTGCTTCCCATGGCATCCCTCAACCAGGAGGGTCATCTTCCAAAATGTGGACATACCAAGAAATGCGAGGACGAGACACCACCATGACCAAAGCAATCCTATAGCACAGCCTTGACGGGGGCCACGTCCGAAGCCAACTCCGACGAGGACAAAGACTGGCCTTCAGAGGACCCCATCAAACCTGAAGAGGGAGATATATGCTAGCTGCTAGGAGAGGATGGGGGTGGTATAGCGTTGTCCCAAAATTTCAAGCTAAAATTAGACAGCCTTTGGACACAAGTTGTGGTCGTCAAGTTTCTGGGACGGAGGATTGGTTTCCAGACCTTAGCAAACCTACTGAAGAATTTATGGAAACCCAAAGGACCTATCAAGATCATGGATTTGGAGCATGAGTTTTTTCTGATACAGTTCATGGAGGAGGAGGACTACCTCCATGCCCACACCAATAGACCTTGGATCATTTACGGCCAGGCATTTTTGGTGCAGTGCTGGATGCCCTCGTTTCACCGGACCCAAAGTTAGCTCCATTGCGCCGTCATCTAGATCCAATTCCCAGACCTTCTTCTAGCGCAATATCACCTTGGAATTCTAAAGGCTATGGGGGATCTTGTGGGCATCACAGTACGTATAGATGAAACTACCCTCTACATGCAACGAGAAAAATATGTCAGGCTTGCTGTCAACCTTGACCCCTCCTCACTGTTGCGAACCACCATGCAACTCGACGGAGAGATGTTGAGGGTAGAGTGTGAAGGACTGCTGCACATATGTTATTCCTGCGACAAGGTAGGACACGAAGTATCGGGCTATGCGCAGAAAAAAAAAAGAAGACCCACCAGCACAGCCAGAACGACCTGGAGACAGACGATGATCACTGGAGATGGAGGTAATGGTCGCAACAGCTCCTGGTTCCCCAACAACAGGTAACGGTATAGAGAAGATGGTCGAATCTGTTAACAGGTATGGGTCATGGATGAAGGTTCAACGCAAACCAAGAGCATCTCCCAACCGTCCAAAGCAAGCCAAACAACGTACAGGACTGGGAAATAATCACGAGTCCCTTCAGAGGAGAGGATCGAGATACGCCCTCCCGACAGAACAGGACCTCCTGGAAACGTTTGAAGAGACAACGTTAGAAGCCCCAAACACCAGCACTGCGCTGGGCTTTGGAACTCGCCTAGACCTAGCTAATTTAAAGGGTAAAAGAAATCAACCCCACTAAGCCCAGTTGGCTAGCTCTTATGGGCCCAAAGGCCAAACTCAACAGTCTAAAGGAGAAAGCTCCAGACTCAATGGGCCCCAGGAACAGGAACAGGTTACAGACCCACACATCCAAATATAGCCCATTAGTAGAGAAAGAAAATAGCAATTGAAATAGCTACTCACTCGGAAATGGTCTGTGATAGCCACTTCCTAGGGGATAAAGAACTGATCGATGAAGAGAGACTCTAGTTAATGGATGGCATTGAGGTCTAGAAGGAAATCGAGCCTCTCAACGAGGATATTAAAATCAACCCTCCAGGCATAGTAGTCAGAGAGGGAAGCCTAGACTCAATCCAGCAAATGCACTATGAAGAAGTGCATGCAACATAGTCTCAGACTGAAGGAAACCAGGACGTCATTGGATGTACAACTCCTCACTAGCCTGTTTTCCTTTATGTCGATCTTAATTTGGAATTGCCAAGGGGCAAGAGGGCAGAAAATCCATGCCATTCTTCGTAATTACCTTAGGCATTTTAATCCTGGTATCCTCATTTTGATGGAAACTCAAATTAGCGGGCCTAGGGCCCAAAAAGTCGTCGGTGTTTGGGTTTTGATTATTCTTTTAAGGTAGAGGTAGAGGGATTCTCAGGAGGGATATGGCTTCTCTAGAAAGAAGCTTTCAATATCCAAATAATGGTAGCCCATCGCTAATTTATCCATACAAAGATCCACTATGCTTCTTGCTTTTTTGAGTTTACAGCGGTCTATGCTAGCCCACAAACCACTTCCCAAACCTACCTCTGGCCAATTTTGAAGTGGGTAGAAAGTAATATTCATAATCCCTAGCTCGTAGGTAGGGATTTCAATGGAAAATTAGAACTCGCTGATAAACGAGGTGGAGCTAAGTACACGCGAGTAGTGAACAAAAGGTTTCAGGATTAGGTGCATGAGTGTAGTCTCCATGATCTGGGTCTTATAGGTTCCAAATCTACATGGCACCGAGGACTGGTTCAAGCTAGACTTGACAAAGTTTTTGGCTCGTTGGCTTGGTTACAATCCTTTCCTTAAACAAAGAACCATCAACTACCCTTCCTTGGGACAGATCACCAACCCATGTTGATTCATCTGCCCAGAACACTCCTAGAGTACTTGGTTCCCCAACCTTTCGTTCCCAGAATGCCTGGATAACTCACCCAGGTTTTGCTGAAGTAGTCGAGCAGCATTAGTTACTGATTGAGGAGACGATGAGTAAATCGTTCGTTAGCCCTTTTCTCCCTTCAACTCAAGGAATGGAATAGAACAACTTTTGGTAATATTTTCTATCGGAAAAAATGCCTGTTAACAAGACTTTAGAGAATTCAAAGGGCCATGACAAAGGACAATTTGGACGCACTCTTAGACTTGGAGGAACAATTAAGTAAGGAATTGATGCAGGTTTTATGTGAGGAAGAAATATATTGGCATTAGAAAGCCTGATGCGACTGGATTTCGAAGGGAGATAGGAATACGAAATACTACCATACTCTCACGCTCTCTAAATGAAAGAAACTATAGATAGAGCGACTCACGAATCCTCAAGGGGTTCTGATTTCTAACCCGGTACAACTGAGAAAGTTAACTAGGGATTTCTTCGTCACATTGTATACACAGGAAGATGGGCCTGTCCAATGCAACCCAATCGTAGGAATGTTTCCTCCGCTCTCGATAGACAGACTGTAGGCTTTGACTCAACCAATCCACGACACTGAAATTAAGTCAGCAGTGTTTGACATGAACCTAAATAAAGCCCCCGGAGTTGATGGGTTTAATGTCCTTTTCTTTCAAAAACAATAGGGACAGGTTAGGCCAAAAAGTGATAGAGTTTGTCAAATAAGTATTCAGGCTGGAATGTTGAGAAAATAATTTAAATCAAACCACTTTAGTCCTGATCCCTAAAGTTCCCTCCCTGCAGACTATCGTGCAATTTCGATCGATTAGCCTCTACAACGTGCTTTACAAAATAATTTCCAAAGTTAATGTCAATCGGTTAAAAAACCACATGAATTGGCTAGTCCAAGTACCTCAAAGCAGCTTTATCCTGGGCAGACAAACAATGGACAATATTATCATCGCTCAGGAAGTCATGCATTCGATGTGAAAGAAGAAGGGGAAGATTGGATTTATGGCTATAAAGGTGGACCTTGAAAAAGCATATGACCGGCTCTAATGGGATTTTATCCAGAATACTTTAATGGACATCGGGATTCTGGACAATTTAGTCTCGGTCATCATGAAATGTGTGACGACGGTAACTTTGCAAATTGCGTGGCAAGGCACAGTGACTGACCTGTTTAGTCCTTCACGAGGTATTAGGCAAGGTGACCCGCTCTTGCCCTACCTCTTTGTCCTATGCATAGAAAGATTAGAACAACTTATTCTGAACAAAGTGGACCAAGGAATATGGAGATCGGTAAAACCGAGCCCTACTGAGCCTCAGATATCTCATCTCTTCTTTGCAGACGACCTAGTCCTTTTCGCGGATGCCACGAGCTCTCAAACCCATGTTATCGCTAGAACCTTGGAAAAGTTTTGTCCGGTTTCTGGCCAGGAAGTGAATATTGACAAAACTCAAATTTTCTTCTCAAAGAACATATCCCCAGCACTCAAGTGTAGAACCAGTCAGGCATTGCATATACCTCGTACGAACAACTTGGGAAAATATCTAGGAGTCCCGTTGTTACATGAGCGGTCATCAAGACACACGTACTAACATCTCCTTGATAATGCACGGAAAAAACTTGCAAGATGGAGGGCAAGGGTACTGTGTTTAGCGGGAAGGGTTACGTTAACCTATTATGTGATAGCGGCCCTACCCACTTATACAATGCAAATAGTTCGACTCTCGAGGTAGCTTTGTGATGACTTGGAGAGACTCATGTGATAGTTTGTTTAGGGCTCAACGGGTGAGTAAAGGAAAATGCATCTAGCCAACTGGAAAATAGTGTGTCGGCCCAAAAAAACGGGGGGTCTGGGTATTAAATGAATTCGCTCTTCCAAAGACACCTTATTGTCTACGTTGGGTTAAGCACTGATTTCACAACCTCAAGCTTTATAGGTTCAGATTTTAAGAGCCAAATATCATATTGACCCACACTACATCCCTCTTACAATAGAGAGGGTCGGGGCTTCGAGCATTTGGAAGGAAATGTCTGCGACTTGGCAAGTAGTTCACCAAGGACTAAAATGGAAACAAGGAAATGGACGGAGAATCCTATTTTGGATGGATAATTGGGTAAAGGATTAAGGCCCACTTATTTATGTGGTGACCTTCCTAATTCCCGAGAGCGTCCTCTACGCCACTTGGAAATCGAGCTTGTTCCAACATTACCTCCCTTCCTCAATTTGTCTAGACATTGTGGAGACCCCCACTAATGCAGATAGTATAGAGGAAGATACTCTCCGGTGGGGACAAATAACACATGGACGGTTCACAGTAACCTCAGTTTACGAATTAATCGAAGGGAGAATCACTTATGAGTATAGTAACCTCTAGGATTTAATTTGGAAATGGGAAAGACCCCAACGAATTAGGACTTTCCTTTGGTTAATGACCAAAGGCAAACTGATGACCAATCAATAAAGAGTGACCCATCACATTGCTGCGGACAACTTGTGTCACTACTATGGACAAGAAGAATCTACCCTATATGCCATTAGGGATTGTCCAAGAGTTAAAGCCTTCTGAGCAAAATTTCCCCCGAGATAATGGATACGGACTTCTACTTAGAAGATAAGATAAGGTGGGTGAAATCTAATCTTACAAAGCCCCACCAAGTGAGGCAATTCAACTGGATTTCTCTCTTTGGAGTAGCCTGCTGGTTTTTGTGATATTGGCGAAATAAAAGTGTGTTTAACCTTGACTTCGTTTGGCCGAAAGCAAGTGATAGAGTCGTTATGGAATACGTAGAATGGATAGAACAGGCTAGGGTAGCGGAAAGTTGTGTACTTCCAACCCAAAGATTACCCATGGGTAGGTTAGTTGGGTGGACCAAACCGCCAGAGAACTGGGATAAATTAAACATCGATGGGGCAGTAAAACAAGGTGGAAACATCATTATTGCTGGGGGACACTTAGAGACTGGCATGGCCAGTGGTACGGTGGGTTTTTACAGCACATTGCAAGAGGAACCCCGCTCACTACAGAATTCTGGGGAGTTCAATCGGATTTCACTCTAGCTTAGACACTGGGATATCGACGAATCATTGTCGAAATAGACTCTCTCGAAGTTATAAACATATTGTCTTCATCCAATACAACTTTATCGGATGAGCAATTTTTTGTGACAGGTACCTGAGGACTATTCCAACGAGCTTGGGAGGCGCAGCTTCAGCATATTCATCGTGAAGGGAACCAGTGTACGGACCACCTAGCTTCAATTGCAGCCCTAATTAATCCAAAATTGCATATTCTTCAGGAGACTCCGATAATAATTTTGGAATTAATTCACCGAAATAAGCAAGGCGCGTTGCACCGCAAAAATATGAGCTAGTTAGTTTGTAATTGATTTTTTAGTTTTTCTTTCCTTTGTATCAAAAAAGAAAAGACCCTCCACATTCACCCATCTTTTCTTTGAGAAGGACATATCACAACAACACAACATTAAGAAATTAAAACGAAATGGAAGGGCATGCACGATCAAGCTAGCAGACGAAAACACCGAAGCATGCATGCTTTGATTGATTTATGCCGTTACTCTCGGTGGGCTTGTGCAGGTTTTTCTCGTAATCCCATTAATGATTTGTGAAACATTCCTGGTAATCCCATTAATGATACCTGAAATATCCCGGATATGTCTGGGTAATGATGACCAAGTAACATTTTCTTGTTTTAAATCTGGGAATGGCACAATATTAATGCAATCGGTAGGTCCAATCTGACAGACAATATGCGATTTGTCTGACAGTAGTTGTAAGACTTTTTCATCAATCATAGAATTTCACAGTGTCTTCAGCTTTTTAAGCTTTAGATTAGTCCACTATACTGGACATGGGAGTTCTTGTTATTTTCTACGTCCATGTGCCACGCCTACATATAATGTATCTTCAACGTACGATTTCTTGTCCTGCATTTCCAGGGACATGTTTGATCTATCTTCAACGTACGATTTCATGTGCTGCATTTCAAGGGACACGGCTTAATCTGTCCATAGATTTCAAGATATGGAGTCACTGTCAGAGATGATATAGCGATTGGCCAGCTAGCCATCATAATTTTTAGAAGATGGGTCATATTTCTTTTCTCTTTTTGATTTTTGAAGTAGCATTGGACATGATCATCTAACAGTAAGAGATGAATTTTAGGTTGATAAGGTACAAAAAGTTGTTAAAAATCGAATTTAGTTCATCGAACGATATGATTTTGCGTAGTTGGTAAACCCAGACAAATATGAAAATGACACGAAGGTCGGATTAGACCTTTTGACATTTGATTCTCTAGTTTTGAAAATGAAATAAATGAGTAGATCTAAAACCAACAGTCGGCATGCATGGACTGATTTGTGTTTAGTACTCAAGTTCATGATGGAAAACTAGTTAAACATTGCCGGAATCGAAATAATAGTTATAGCTAAAGATGTTCTTGAAATCAGATTAATAAGTTACTATAAGCTACTGGTTAATGATTTAAAAATGAAACAACATACTTGCAGATTTCACTCTTCTCAATCACACACAAAAACTGAACCTGAAGTTGATGATGCTGAGTTAATGATTGGATCAAGCAGACCTAGTGATCAAATTGAAGTTCATACTCCCTCCGGGTTCAGGTGCTGAAGTTGTGGCATGGAGGTTTGACTAACCAACTATTGCCTTGCCCCGCCTTAACCTAAAATTTTATAACTCGAAACAAAATTATTACAAAAAGACAAAAATATTGTCGACAGAAACATTCTAGGAATGTAGCCGACCTCCAATTAAGAGACCTAACAATCCGTAATAACATCAATAATAATGGCGATCGACCCACTATAAAAGTGGAGGCACCATGGCGAAAACTTGACCGTACTGGACTTGGACCGTCTGAGTCTGATCCAGAAATGAGAGAAGGAGGAAAGTGGGGCGGTGAGGCTTTCCACGTGGACGGATTGTAGGCGTCTACAGAATCTCCTCCCCCGACATGTTTTGTCGCTGGAAAAAGATTGACTCCCCACGTGGGAATTGCGCGAGCCACACGTGTGGGGTACCACTTGTATTATTGTACAATTCAGCCTTTTTCTTGCCTACGACTGCACAGTGAAAGAGGCCGAACGTGTCGAACGTGTCGCGAGTGTGTGTATTATGTAGGTAGGAACCCCAGATCAACGGTGGAGGCTCACATTGTATATAAAATTTTAATAATTTATGTTGTTCTTTTACGAGTGCCTTTTTAGTAATGATTCATGCCTTTTTCGCTTCTAGCTAGACTTAAAAAGCAATTATTTGGTGTTATATGTATGGGGAAATGTAGGCTTGTTCTCCTGCAGAGGATTTAAAGCACTCAATTAGTGGCATTCTAGGTGACATATCATAATTCAATTAAACAGATTGCATTATATTTTATCTTTAAATTTTAATATTTTAGAGGTTTTTGGAGAATGAGACAGATTAAAGAAGTCGTGTGATTGGTTCTAATCTAAATATGCATCGAAACAATTAGATGTATATAATAACTGAAAATATCATATCATATCATAGTCTAAGTTTCGACCTCAGGAATGTAATTGTGATGAAACAGACGAGGACCTAGTTGTTGAAAGGGTCTCACAAGTCGCAAACTCATGGGCAATACAGCCCTTAATCCAGAGGGAATATTAGAAGCATGACAAAGGAAAAGTTAAGAGTCTTCACTGTCTTTAGTTAAAAGACAATCCATATTCTATCTCAAGAGTGTAATGGTGGCGAAACAGACGATAACCTAATTGTTGAAAGGGTCTCAAGAGTCACAAACTCATCGGCAATACTGGTACAGCCCCTAATCAGAAGGGAATATTAGAAGCATGACAAAGGAAAAGTTAAAAGAGTCTCACTGTCTTGAGTTAAAAGCCAGTCCGCATCTTACCAAATGTGGGCTCGATCATCACATGGGAATGGGGTTCTTCAATCTCATCGTACTCCTGGCTCTTAGGAACCCATCTTCCCAAATGTCATCTTTCTGCAAACAAGAGGTGTTTGTTCAACGTTGGACGGCACTGGACCATCCTCTCATCCTTGACAGAGATTGACAGAGAACCGAGAGGGGGCAGGTCAGGTCATGCAACTTAGAGAGTTTTTTTCAAGCCCATACGCCATACATGTTTGAAACCAATACCGGCACAAGTACTGTCTTAAATTTACAGAAAATGATTAAACACACTTTGTACTATTAACAAGTTATTATATTTTTATCAGAATTTCTCACATATTTTATTTATATTAAGATAATTCAACTTGACAAATATTTTTAATATCATAACAAATTTTGTAAAAGTAATACAAGTGAACCTGAAAAAGAGTCTTGCACTGTACCCAAATTACCCGTCTTAGTTAAAATAGTACAACCTCTTAAAGCAGCATCACCGTACTCACAAAAGCCGAAGGTACAGTTCTGAATGGGATCATCACAAGCCGAAAGAGTGTCAGTTGATTGTAGAAGCAGAACATTAAACTACATGGCAAACAGACATTTAGTATCTGTCACAAACAATGATGTAATTCTGCTGAGTGAAAACGAAGAAGCCTATCGTTACCAAAAGTGTACTTGAATTGCAATAATTTTATAGATCAACCATATAGTTTAGGACTGTTGTGGTTTCTTTTATGGTGCATTCTCTTCTCCTGTGCATATGAGAAACCGAAAAGACAAATACCTAATGTTGGAAGATAATTTAATCAGTGGCATTAAAGCTCACAGTTACTGGGTTCCTATTAATGAACCATCCCACATTTTTTACACTTGTCAATGGCCTTCAAAGCAACAAAACCTTCACCTTATAAGAGAGCAGAAAAATAAATGAGAGTACCTTACGTTTAAATACTCGATCGAGTAGATGAGCATGGAGTTGAACATTGAAGTCCAGAGAAATAAATGGAGTTGGAATTTATTGCTACAGACCTACTGGGATTGAGATCGTGGAATCTCAACAGACTGGATCAAGAACAAATTCTGCAGTACATGTGCCCTAGAAAAGAAAAGTGAATTTATTGATCTGCAGCTAGCAATGTTAGCACTTCTCCTAGTGATTAGCTCATGTTATCTAAGCAACCTAAGTCTATTAAAATTTACGTTCGTAAGAGCAATCTGGGAAAGGGAGAATCTTCCATGTAGGCTTGTTATGAGTTTGTTATAGGTAATTAAAGAGAGTGAATATATAAGGAGGAATATAGTTGAACTGGAAGAGGAGGGTATATTTTTGAATAGTGAATGATTGTTTAGACTTAGATATTTGTCTCTCTTACATACGCAAATAATACAATCTCTATAGTATTTCCTATCATCCGTATAACATTTTATATTACATAAATATGGATAAAGAAATCTAAGTGCAAAACAATGTTTTATGAAAAGAACCAAAGTTCTTTTTGATGAGCAGAACCAAATATATTGAAACAACTTTTGCAACTCTAGCCCATAATGGAGTTCAAGTCCAAACCCAATTGAAGCTTTTCTTTCTTTATTTCCTTGCTTATCATCATTCCAATTACTTCTTCCTGTATCTGTATCATGCTTCTGTACAAAATAATATCACAATAAACACTTCAGGTTCCGGGGGTGAAAATTATGTTCACCTTCTGCTCCAATCCCTTCGAGTCTCTGTACCGACAAATCATGGATGTATTTTCAATGTCTCAAAAAGGTTATAAGATCCACCGGTAGCGGAAAGTTACACAGAATAATCTCTATTGCATCATCCTAAACCTGAAAGTCTTAGCTGCTTAGTGGTTTCACATCACCAGTAGTCATTGCAAGAGCACTTACCCTTAGCAAAATGATGAAATCTGTTTGAATCTCTTAAGATGATTGTTCTTTCTATAGTTTTGGATGCAAACTTCATAAACAAATGGCAGTCTTTGCAGACACGAATGTTCTTTATAATCCTTATGGGTGTTACTGGATTAGGTTTTCTAATCAGCCCAAATGCAAGAGCAAGTTTTTCACTATGGTAACAGATGGATTCCAATTTCTCCTCCTCCCCGACATCACGAAGAACCAAGTTTGTATTGGGAATAAAACCAGCTTCCTGCAGTTTTTCTATCAATTCACCAAGTTTCTTATAAATCAAACCGGTATCTGGATGAGTTCGATCATCTGCCACAAACTTGTGGACTTGATTGTCAATGTCAATCCAACTATAAGCAGCTAACTTTTTGACATTCCTAGTCTTCATTAGAGACCTAACAGATGCAACATCCTTCCATCTTCCCCTGGCAGCATACATATTGGACAGCATGACGTAAGGCCCTGCATTTTGTGGCTCCAACTCAAATAGATGCCTAGCTGCAACCTCACCATGTTTAAGGTCACCTTTCATAGCACAAACAGATAAAACAGTGGACCAAATTAAACAATTTGGTTTTTGTGACATACTACTAATTAGGTCAATTGCCTTCTCCATACATCCTGACCGCCCAAGAAGATTAATCATGCATGCATAATGATCCAAAGTCGGTGTCAGTCCATGCAGTTGAGTCATCGAATCAAAGTACCTCTTGCCTTCTTCAACCAACCCAATATGAACGCAAGCAGAGAGCAAACCAATGTAGGTAACATTATCCGGTTTCAATTTTTCTTCCAACATCTTCTCAAAAAGGGCCAAGGCTGAAAAATCTTGTCCATTTTGTGCATAACCACAAATCATTGAATTCCAAGAAACCTCATTTTTAGTTGGCATCATGCCAAATATAATCCAAGCATCAGTAGTGAATCCACATTTGCAATACATATCGACAAGGGCACTAGATACCAATAAATCATCATCCACTCCAATAATAAGTGCTTTCCCATGAAGCCCTTGACCATTACATAAAGAAGCTAATTTGGCACAAGAGCTAATCACACTTGAGATGGTATATTTATCTGGTCTGACATTCTCCAACAGCATCTTGCAAAACAACAGCAAAGACTCCTCTTCCATTCCATTCTGAGCATAGCCGACTATCATGGTTGTCCAACAAACCTTATCCTTCTCTCTAATCTCATCAAATATTTTTTTTGCTTCATCAACATATCCACTCTGAAAATATGCACTAAGAATATTTGCAACTGTATATTGATCGCACTTCAACCCTGATGCTCTCATTTCATCAAACAAGTCAATACATTTCTCAGGTCTGCCATTTTTCAAGTACCCAGAAATAATCGAATTCCATGATATCACATTCTTATTCGACATTCTATCGAACAACCATCTAGCTTGATCAATCTCTCCACCCTTGGCGTACATATCAACCAAAGCATTCCAAATGAAGACATTGCATTTCATATCAGTTGAAACAATCCTACCGTGAATCTGCTTTCCTCTTCTTAAATCCAACACCCGGGCGCAAGCATTCAGAACACTCACAATCGTATATTCTGTAGGCTGAAGCCCTTCATTTTGCATTCCCGCATAAGCTCCAAATGCCTCACTAGCACATCCATTCCCAGCAAAACCAGAAATTACTGTATTATACGACACTGAATCACGAACAGGCATGTCGTGAAAAATAGCCCGCAAATCCTCCATCGACCCAGATTTCGCATACAGGGAAAGCATCGCATTCCAGGAAAAAATATCTCTACGGGGCATTTTCTCGAACAGGTCTCGAGCGAGACAAACACTTCCTGATTTGGCGTACAAATGGAGTAGGCGATTGTGAAGGAAGGTGTCGTTGGCATGATACAAGTGAAGGTCCATGTGAGACTGCAATCTCTTGGCTTGTTCCACATCGTTGGCTCGAAAGCACTGGAGCAGGAGTTGTGTGTAGCTTTCATGAGTCGCGGGGCCGCGTGCAAAAAGGTAATCCACGGCTCGCCGAAGCTCGAGTCTTGGAATCATTTGATGATTCAGTACCCCCATTTGACAACATCTGATTGGAATTCAGCAAATATCCAATTGATCCTATAGTGGAGGGATTCCTTCCCCCAACTCGAGCCCAACATTAGAAAGGAATTTGCTTCTAGTTTTCTGGGCCACTGACAAAGGGAAAGAGCATTACTTGCACAAGTTCACCCATAGCTCCATCTTAATAAAACAGGATTTGAATCCATTATTCAAAGATCTTACAGACACGCTCTTCTCTTTTGTTTTTCCAGGTACTATTCAAACTTATCAACGCATCAAAAGAAATTGTACGTCTCAGTTCTTATACTGCAGCTCCTTGAATACTACGCTCCACCTTTATTACTCGAACAGCCACTTTGAAACTCAATACTCCCTTCACAGACACCTAATGCATCTAGGCCTTGGAAGATCTCCTTTGCACTCCACCAACCCAAAAACCCTTTCAGATCCTACTTTTATCTCTCCCGCTGCATATCGTATAGGGTTATGTTATATAATCTTTCTCGTAAGCCTGCGAAGCAGCGCCCTTTTCCTCATTAAAAACTTCGGGATATGATTCGATATAAGATACGGGCTGCATTGTATAGATAATCATTTAGGTCTCGTATGTGGAGAAGGATCACTGACACGTAAAGATATGAACTTTATCTCTTATTTTTTTAATGTTTGTGCATTGGGCTTTAAATATAGAGAATTAGTTACATGTAGTAAGTGTCTTAATAATAATTTATTACGGCTGAACATAAGTAGTTATCGGTTAACAGTAATTTATTACGGCTGAACATAAGTAGTTATCGGTTAACAATAATTAATTACAGTAAAAAGGATGTAAGTGACAATTAGTTTTTAATACACCCTCACAAGAGCATGTCTCCATTGAGGACATGCATCTTGTGTCGAAGTGTGACATGTCGTCGAGAAGGCAGGGACTTAGTAAGAGCATCGGCTAATTGATCACGAGTCGAAATGTGAGCTACTATTAACTTTCCGGCTTGAATAAGTTGTCGCACAAAATGATAGTCCAAGGCAATATGCTTCATTCGAGTATGAAAAACTTGCATAAGTACATCGTTTTAAGATTGTCACAGAAGAGAACCAGTAACTCTTTAAAAGGAAGATGGAGTTCAGATAAAAGGTTTTGCAGCCATTGAAGTTCGGCCACTGATGTTGCAAGGGATCGGTACTCAGCTTCAGTGGAGGAACGCGCAACTATGCATTGTCGTTAGAATGCCATGAGATAGGATTGCCGCCAAAGAATACAAGGTAGGCTGAAGTAGAGGTTCTGTCGTCACTGTTGCCAGCCCAGTCTACATCGTTGTATGTTTGAAGAGGGGACAGAGGTGCTTCAAATACTTGAAGAGCCATTTTTATCGGCTTATTTAGTTGCAAACCGAACTGTATTGTACCTTTAAGATAGCGATAAATTTTTTTAACTTGTTGCAAGTGAGTGACATTGGGCGCATGCATGAACTGAGCAAGTTTATTCATCGAGAAAACAACATCCAATTGTATGTGAGTTAAATACTAGAAGGACTCAACCATTTGTTTATAAAGTGAGCCATCGGTAGCTGCAGTGTCGTCGTCAAGACGCAGAGGCGTGGAAAGGCATAAGGGGTTGGATGCTAGTTTGCCATTAGACATACCAAAACGATCCAGAATATCCCTGGTATATTTATGTTGTGACAGAAACAATCCAATAAGAGTAGGGATAATTTTGATCCCCAAAAATATGATGAAAATCCCAATTGTTTTAGCGAAAATTTCCTTGACAACTCAGTAATGAAATTTGCTAAGAACAACGAGGAATTGTCGGTGAGGAAGAGATCATCCACATAGACCAAAAAATAGGCAACAACACCATTATCATAATAAATGAATAATGATGGATCACTAAGACTGTGATGAAAACCAAATGAGAGACTGAAAATCTTCAAGGAATCATACTAAGCACGAGAAGCCTGACGGAGTCCATAAATTACTTTGCATAATTTACATTCAAAGTTTGGATGATCAGGATGGATGAACCTCGGGGGTTGTTGTATGTAAACATCTTCGGTTAAGACTCCTTGTAAGAAGGCATTATTTACATCCATTTGATTAATGGACCAACTGTGAGCAAGAGCAACTGTAAATATGATCTTAAGAGTTTGTGGTTTGAGAACTGGAGTAAAGGTTTTATGAAAGTCTAAGCCTTGGGTTTGGGTAAACCCTTTGGCAACCAGTCGTGATTTATAGCGTGCCACAGAACCATCTTGGTTCCGTTTGATCTAATACAACCATTTGTTGCCAACAATGTTGCTGCCCGAAGGTACTGGTACTAGATCCCACGTATGATTATTGATGAGGGCATCAAACTCCTCATTCATCAAGGTTCTCCATAAGGTGTCTTTCATGGCCTACAAAAGACATGTTGGTTCAAGAGTATCTAGTAGTGGATGTTTACTCACTTGATAGGTCTTTTTCGGTTTGTGAATATTGTTCTTGGCCCTGGTTTGCATTGGGTGTTTGTTCATGGTGGCAATGACAATTGAAGATGGTGGCTTATGATGATCAGGCTCTTGAGACAAGGCAGGTGGATTAGTCAAGACGTCAGTGTGTAAGTAGGGCACTGATACAACATTGTCTGTGATATGAGGAGTCAGATTATAGTCCCTTTCCATAGGAGTATGTGGGATTTGCTTAGGCTCTATTTGGTTTGAAGCTGATGGTAAGAAGGTCTGAGGCAGAGCATGCTGTGTTATACCCATGGTTAAAGGTAGGGATGATTCCGTATGAGACAGTCTGGAACTAGAGATAGGTAGAGACAGACTCAGATCAAGCAGGGGAAGGTTTGATTGATGAGAGGTGAGGGATGAAGCATCGATGGAGGTGGGCAGAGGGGGGACACTACAAAGACTATCATAAGGAAAAAGAATTATTATAGAATGTGACATGTCGAGAGACGTAAGTTTTTTTTAGTAATAGGGTCATGATAGAGATAAACATATTGTGAAGATGAATATTCGATAAAAATGCAAGGTGTAGAACGTTGTTGTAATTTGTGCTAAGTTTAAGGCCTAAGCTAAGGAAAACACAAGCAACTGACTGAATGTAGATGATGATAATTGGGTGGAGATTTATTTAGTATTTCATATGGAAAGGTCATTTGTAGAATTAGCATAGGTAATCTGTTGATCAGGAATACAGCTGTTTGAAAAGCATGGATGGTGGGAGTTTGGGTTTATGAAGAAGTGCCCAACCAGTTTTGACAATATGTCGATGATGCCTTTCAGTTGTTCCTTTTAACTCAGAAGTATGAGGAGGATTAGTAAAGTGTGTTATTCCATGATGACCCAAAAAATTCTTAAGAGCAACATATTCACCACCATTGTCACTGTAAACATATGTGATTTTAGTGTTAAAGAAGTTCTCAACAAGAACTTTAAATCGTGTAAAAATGGCAAGAACTTCAGATTTATGCTGAATAAGGTACAACCAAATATACTTGGAAAAATGATCAACAAAAACAACATAATATCGAAAGCCATCAATGGATGGAACTAGAGCCGGACCCTAAACATCACTAAATAACAACTGAAGGGGACGAGTACTAGACAGATGTTTGTTAGAAAAATTCAATTTATGGCTCTTGGCACAAGCACAAGACACACAAGGATTTGAAAGACTATTACGAATACTAAGAGAAAAACGTTTATTGAGATGCTGAAGGACTGGTGCAGATGGATGGCCTAAAATGTGATGCCAGTCCCAAATAGAATCATAGGTAGTAATATAGGTAGGATGGAGCTTTTTCGGAAAGGAAGTGTAATATAAATCATCAACACATTGACCCTACATCAGTACTACCTTGGTTGTGACATCCTTGACCTGAAAATGGGAGGAGAAGAATTCAATAGAAACATTATCAGTAGCGTAAAGCTTAGAGACTGAAAACAAATTATGTTTGAGAGTGAGAATATGTAGATCAGATAAGGATAAATGTTTAGTTAAAGTAGGAACAATGGTGGTACCAGTGTTGGTAATTGGTAATTCAACATCATTACTAACTACCAGATGATCAGAACCATCATAAGGAGTTGCAAGAGACATATTATGTAGATTGGTGGTGATGTGGTGGGAAGCTCCAGAATTAATAATCCATTTGTCAGAAGACTGCTCTGTGGGCTTATATATGTGGTCGGTCGAAGGTTGTCTGTTGCTAGGTCGGCCATGAAGTTTAAAACAACGGCGAGTTGTGTGACTCAACTTCTCACAATATTGACAAATGATGGAAGAATAACCATCGCCACCACCATGAGATTTCACTGGAGACACATTACCATCAGATCTAGAGGTGAAACTGGAGGAACTAGGCCTTCGTCGTTCGTGAGAGGTTGAACTGGGTGGTGACCCCTGTGGCATTGAACGCCATCGATGACGATTCTAGTTCGACTTATACCCAACTAATGCAATAGTAGGAGGGGAACTATTACGATTCATCCGTGTCAAGTAAATTTCATGGTCAAGAAGCTTTTCATGAAGTTCTTCAAAAGAAACCGAAGTGTCACGTGCCCGTATGGCCGTTGCTATCTCCCTAAAGTCATAACCAATTTCATTTAGAACATGGATAACAAGATCTGTATCATCAACCGGGTAGCCAATGATAGCCAATTCATCAACAATATTTTTGAGTTGTCGTAGATAAACAACAACAATTTGTTCTCCTTTTTCACAGTAAGTAAGTCGTTCTTTCAAGGAAAAAATTCTGGAGCCAAAATTGTTTGCATAAGTTATGCCCAGCACCTCCCATGCTTGTTTAGATGATGTAATTGAACCTAGTAAGGCGACAATATTGTCTACGACATAGGAAATAATAGCAACAATCAGCAGTTGGTCTTGTTTGATCCAATTGGGATAGTTAGGATCAGTGACTGGAGGACACGGGAAAGAACCATCCGTGTATCCTTGTAAACA
Organism: Erythroxylum williamsii; assembly: GCA_027564335.1. Taxonomy (NCBI): domain Eukaryota; kingdom Viridiplantae; phylum Streptophyta; class Magnoliopsida; order Malpighiales; family Erythroxylaceae; genus Erythroxylum; species Erythroxylum williamsii. Next base: position 4,083,586 of record JANITW010000008.1, on the reverse strand, counting down.
GTAGCCAATGAGGAGTGTCATCATCTGCACCTGCCAGGCCAGAAAGTTGATTCCATTTAGTAAGCAGTGTTTAAAACAACTAGTGACGAGTTGTTGAGGGATATTGTATTTGCAGGACTTCTAGTGCCAGAGTTATCTTCTGGAGTAGTCATATCGTGTGTATAGAGGGTCAGTGAAAACTTAAACAGACAAAGGAAGAACGCATACGCCAAAAAAAATGAGAGAGACTATCGTTAGGCTTTGATGTGCTCTGATACCATGTAGAGAAAGATCATTGACACGCAAAGATATGAATTTGATACTTTGTCTCTTATTCTTTACAGTCTGTACAATGGGCTTTAAATACAGAGAGTTATTTGCATGCAGTAAGTTACGTAACAATAATTCGTTACGGTTAAACAGAAGTAGTTATCGGTTAACAGTGATTAGTTACAGTGAAAATGACATAAGTGACGATTAGTCCTTAATATTGTACTCTATTACTACAATCATTGTCTCTTTTTACTCTAATAGCATGTTTCCCATCTTTATTGACCTCGTAAGCTTTATCCCCATTCCACATAATCCTTAATTATAATTTATATAATATTTAAAAAAAATTCTTTCCCTTTTCTCTCCTCTCTTTCTCTTCATCTTCTTAAAAAAAGACTTATATGATTTTTTAAATATAAATGAAAAGCATTGGAATTTCGTGTTAACTCAAAAGATCTTAAGATGATTTATATAAGAATACTTTAGATCTAAAAAGAGAAAAAAAGGTATCTTACCGTAATCACCTGCCATAAGAATTTTGACTACAGGATCCGACCAATCCACAAAACACAATCTAATCATACTTCCTCCGCCTTGCCAAAGGTTTAATAGGATCCCAAGTAGAGCAATAAACACTTACTGCATTCAAGTTCCATCTATTTTTCTCAGTGTTGTATAAACGGTGAGTGGCTCGCACGTTATTAGCATTCCCACCGCCCTAGTATAACCATTAGACTTGCAGTTGCTTTTTTATGACAAACAGTGATCATCATTTGTCCCATAATATCCTCACTAGCCACAACGGAGGTTATTGGCTGATGGGAGTCGAATCCACCAAAAATAAATCCCAAACACCAAACGAAAATAAATT
>JANITW010000008.1:4047177-4066073 GCA_027564335.1 Erythroxylum williamsii | reverse complement strand
AGTTGTTAATAGAACCTCCCAAGAGCTCAAAGTAGGCAATTAAACATATAAGAGCAGTAGAACTTGAAGTTAATTACTATTAAGAACTTACCTACACCTCGATAGTCTGCATAAATGTAACTCTTAATTAGAAATTTACCATCATAAAGCATAAAAATGAAGCGAATAGACCAGTTTTACCGGTGAAGATAACTTTATCATAAGTTTTAAAAACCATGGTACATAAGTACGAGACAACATGGTCAAAATGGCCAAAAAGGCAACCAACAACACCATCCTAGGAAAACATGGATATCGTCTGTGAGTATGAAAAAAAAAAGAATCTCATAATCATGTTGGTTAATTATTTTGAGATCTCACACCACCAATAGAATGATATGGCACTTAGTGAAGTAACCTAAGATGGCAATGCCATGAGTCATGACATATGAATATGTGAATCCCTGAAAAGGCATTCAATAATTGTGCAATCTTTAAGAATCCAGTAAAGACGGTTCATAATGCCAGCATCAAATCAAGGTTGATGTTTCACATTATTCAAATTATAAGTGCGTTATGTTGAACCTTGATGAGAATACCCATGTTAGAGAAAAATGATCTATATATTGGACCTTAACTAGAATAGACTGAGAAGAGTTGAAGCACATATCCATTAAGCAATTTATACACCACCGGTAAAGTAAAGCAAGATAAAAAGAAAACAGAAAGATAAAGAAGATAAATACCTTCTTAGTAGGCAATATATACACCACTAGTAAAGAAGATAAGCAATATATACACCAATGGGAAATAATCTCATATTTTATTGATTGCTCAAGTATCGGCAATAAATACCTACAAGATCAGGGTACCAATCGTGACCTGACCATAAAGGGCATTTATGCTATTCCTTTCCATCAAAAATTTCAAAACATGTGGCAAATCCGACAAAACATGGTCTAGTTACAGTACCAAAGTGTTGGGACTCCAATCTAGAAGAAAAAAGTATATGACTCTAATTTAGAAGAACAAAATCACGCCAGCTACAATAAGTCAGGAGCAACTTATTTAACACAATGGTAGTTAAATGTTTTGACATAAGCATTCAAATTTTATCCCAAAGAAATATTGAAAAGTTAATTATGAATTTTGATTCATGAGGTTGTTAGGAATATTCAGCAACCTCTCTTAAAGGAACAGTCATTATCATCACATGAAAAAGGAACTGCAATCAAGTACCTAAGAGAGAAATATAAATACGAGGCTCATGACTTAAACAACAATCATAAGAAGGAAGATAGTTTGACACAGATCTAGAACTAAGATGAGTTGTTTAAGTACACAAGCTTGATGACAGTGAAGTTCTAAATCCACTTCCCAAATGAGCACTCATACATGTCATCCTCAATTCACTATCCCCAAAATCCACTTCAGTATACTAAAGCATTAGCACCTATTGGAGAGACTCCTTTGAATAGACTCTATTTAACAATTCAAGTTTATAAACTATAAATTTTTTTGACATATTACAAAAATGTTCATAAGCTAACAAAACTTATTGGTACATGGATAACCAGCTGAAAAATAATGAGAAGAATAAGTTGCATTTCTAACTTAATGTTTTTTTTCCACCCTTTTGTACAAAGCTAACAATAATTTGATAAAGAAGCACTAATTACAACATTATTCGAGTATACAAATAAAAAACGAGTAGTATGAGAAAATTACTCAATAAGCACAAGCTTTAATGCAGTAGCTTACCAATTATGGCCCACGAACATACAATCTAAAAATAAGATACATGAAGTTATTTAAATACATTGTGAGCAGATATTTTCCACTACTGTCGAAGACATAGGTAAGAAAGAACCAACAAATACTCCGTCTCAGGGATTTCCACCGCATAACTGAGATGAGCATATACATACCTATCAGAAACTTCAAGATACTGTAATTTGAATGAAACAAGAATTGTATGAAGGATAGTGACCAATTGTCACATCTAAATCAATATTCTTCAATAATGGAAGTATATTACTGACTTTTAAAATGCAAAATTTGATAAGGGGAAAATGTAAAAGGTCAATTCTTTAACAAAAAAGTTTCATCTTGGAGAATACTAGCATTTGTTAGCGAAGGGTCAATTCAAATCTATAAGAAGCTAATTTTCTTTCCTTTATTAACATAAAAGAGACCTTTTCAAGTTGTTCGAAATGATCGAGTAATATTCCAGATGACAGTGCAGAGAGCCTAGGAAGAAGTAACCAATTGTCCCACAACAGCAATAGCTCGAACAACACGACGCTGCTTTCCAAATATTTACATAATGTCCATCAGACCATTCAAATAAAAATAAATATGTGAAACCAGTGAAAAAAGACAAGCAAACCGTTTGATGTCGAAAACTCCAGGCCTAATGCAAAAAGAAGAAAAGTCATCCCAAATCGAGTTGTAGAAGAGGTATTTTGACTTTGGGTTTGCTGTGATAAAAACATTGTCCTGAAGAGGAAAGTTCCAGCACCACGAAATAGATGAGAATACGAACTAAAAATGAAAACAAAACCTATGACTGGCGATGCCATGAGGGAGAGCGAGTGGATGGCAAAGTGCATACCTCAAGCGTTCAGTACACATTCCACGAATTAACCCAGGCTTTTGGAAGGCAGGTGTGCGACAGACTGGTGAAGAGGAAATGAATGCCTGGAAATCCCTGAGAATGAGAACCAAGAATCCAGCTGAAGGTTATTTGAGAAAACCAAAAACTAGTTGAATCCTAGCACTTATGGTCTTTACTATGACTGCCGATCCCATGAGGGAGAGCGAGTGGATGGCAAAGAGGATACCTCAACCTTTCAGTACACTTTCCATGAGTTAACCCAAGCTTTTGGAAGGTAGGTGTGCAACAGAGTGGAAGAAATGAATGCGATTAAGGGGAAGAAATGAATTGAAGCAAAATCAAAGGAAGATCGGCTTGGCTAAAGATGAGAAGCCGCGCAGATGTTGGTTTAAATAAAACAAAACGTTGACGTTTTATTGTGGGATAGAATAGGGCCAGAATTAATGGGACAGAAGATCTGATGCCCAAGAACCTCTGATGGGTCTTATGGATCTTTTATAGTACGAGATGAAAGGCGAACTTTACCGCAGAACTCTACGCTAATGGAGGATGCTAGCTAAAGTTGCGAGTGTGTAGTTTTTCTTTGTAGTTTCTTTCCGGTGTAAAATAAATAAATAAACCCCAATTAACGAATATTATGCAAGATCCTGGCTGTCGAACATATTCTGAATAGATTAATGTCTTTTATCACAATCTAGAGACTCGATGAACAAAAAGCAAAAAATAATAGAAGGTAAATGAAAATGTACTAAACGGCCCAAAGAAGGAAATATAAATAGTGACACACACCAACTACCCACTGAAAATAGGAAAGTAAAAAGAAAATCTGAGGTCCAGTGTAGTGTGACAAAACTACAAAGGCGAAAGGAAAAATATTCGCTTCCCTAATAATTCGACGGGTGATAACCAAAACTTCATTAGTATTCCAATTTCTGGTTCTAGTCCTGGACAAGATACAACATCACGAGGAAAGGAATGAAGATCTTCAAACTTGGATGCTTTCTCGTCCTAAAGGATTTTAATAATAATCAACTTAGCCTGCATCGTCCCTCTCCCAAGGCCTCCTGCCGCATAGAAAAACTATTCGAGTACTGCAGACATCTCAGAAATACTATCCTATCCCAAAAAAAAAAAAAATCATCTAGTGCCAGGGATTCCTCTTTACTGCTACATTTCTTTTGGAGCTACTTGCTGAACTTGTTTTCTGCCACAATAGAAGTAAAAGCACTCAGGTACGTGACAGGTTATTTCATAATCTATTTACGGTACACAAATTTTCACATACCGATTTGGACTTTTTTGCTTTTCCCCGTAACCTGTTCTTTGGAGGTTTCAGTTTGTAGATCCGAACCATCCAATGGTGAGTTGTGAATACCTAAAAATTGAGAAGACCACAAATCAATGAAAAACTTATCTACCACTAATACTACCTCGCAAAGATAAATGAAGCCTAATATGCATTAACAATGTGAACTTAAAATGAAAGCTAAAATCATTTCCACACGAGGTTTGAACTTATCATTCTGCAACTGACTCAAAGTTTAGTGAGTTTATAAGGATTATCTGACCTCCTCAAAATGGCTGAGTTTGAAATGTTTCTTCCCAATTTCTGTCCGTCTGACCCTATCAAAACCCTTACCATCTGTTTCCACAAACCTGTAATAGAAGACATGATGAAAAATAATTATTTAGGAAGGAATACACATACAATACTAGTACAACATAGGGATTCATACCTATAATATGACAGCTTGTACATGAGACAATTTAACATGGTTGGAGTAGCCTGAGAATCAATTCGATATTGACCATCTCTCTGTGAGCAGAAAGGGAAGATCCAAAGCAATCAGTAAAATTATACTAGTACACCAAATAAGTCAAAAATAGCTCTAAAAAATAACACTCTACAGACAAATCACAATATGTAGAACAATCCAAATGATGTAGCTAGAAAAGGTCAACCGAGGGTAAAATATCATATCATCATTTACCTAAAAGAAATAAATCAGTTCAGCTTGAGAAAAATTCTTACAAGATAATCCGGTTCTTTAATATGAGGGAACACGCCACCTCCTATACGAACCATCCACAGGAACTTGTTAATATCATCACTTGGATAGCCAACAAGACCTAATCAACAACAAAGTCATCCATCAGAATGGACCTTTTCCCTTGAAAGAAAATATGGACCAGTGCAAGATCAGATGATAAGCAAACCTCCAAATACAACTAAAACATATTTAACATCCAAGGAGTTAAAGATTTCCCATGCTGCTTTTTCTGGAGAAGACATGGCAGTACCAACAGTTGCAATGTGTGTGTTATTCCAAGTATTATTGTCAACAATGACAGTTCGGTTAGCCATAGCAGTTGTTTGATAACCATAGTCCCACCAGGATGCAACCTATAACAATCAAATGCCATTTTATATTCATGATGCAATCAAACCAAGTTGAAAGGCATCAAATAATTAGAAAAACAGTTAAAAGACCAAGTAGAAAAAGCAACAGAGTCAACTAAATATCATGGCACATGAATAGATTTTATAAGGCTGCTTCAAGTCAATTTTCTAACCAAGGAAAACTGACCCTTAGTAACTTGAACTGCATCTGATCTCAAGCTATAGTTGCCTTACGTTAGTATAGCCAAATCTTTCACCAGAACATATTGTGCATCAAACCATGTTGTAGTTTACACAACTAGATCTAATTCTAGAATTCCACTGCATAAATAAATAATTTAGCATTTTTTTAAGGAAACATATATAAACTGTAGACATCATTACTCTTATCATTCCAGAGGTTGAAAAAAATTTAATGTCAAAATGTCTAAAGTTGCACATTTAAAACCATATTGCCAAAGCTTTTGAATAGCTAAAATTTAACATGTGTAGAAAAGTTGAATAAAAAAATTGAAATTGGAAAAGAACATATAGGAATGAACTTACTTTATCATCGACATCAGTGTTGTGCCGTAACCATGAATAAGCCTCTCTAAAATCATCAAAGACATGAAGGCCACCATCATTAGAATAAGATGTCAAAACAATTGAAGGGGCTGAATAAGCTTCAGCTGCTGCCCATACACAATGAACCTTCAAACAGATAGGACAAGAAACAATTACCAGAATATCATAAAACGGGTTAATACATTAGAAAGACAAATTCTTCATAATTGAGTATGGTGAGAAGGATGAAACAAAATGAAAGGTTAGGGATTGAAGGATGCAAAATAACACACGATTATAGTCTCAAGACATCAATAAATGACAGAGAATATAAATGAGTTACTTATTGGAGCTAAGAGAAAAGAATAAAAGAAAAGAAAAGGCAGCATATATAAACACACTTTATCATAATGAAGATTATTTGTCCTATGGAAGGGGGGTCAAGGACTAGGATTCCACATACCACATAGAAGGCACCGAGTAACACAAGTAGGAAAATAGATATAACAGAAACCACCAAGGGTAAAACAAGGAGTCTCTTATTGGATCGGGAAGTGACTGGTGTCTTCTCCACAATATCTTTTTCCTTCTTCTTGTTCCTTTTTGAGGATCTTGTTTTTGATGCTTCTTCAGGTTTCCGAGAGTTCACTGAATCATTTTGAGCTCCTGCAGCACTTGAACTTTGTGCAACTTGTGTACTAGAATTGACCACTGCAGCAATATTTGAAGTACCCTCTCCTGACTTGAAATCAATATCAAAATTCTAAAATAAGGTTTCAAGTTAAATGGATGGCTGGATAAGGCAGAAATAGCGGGACACAGATTCATGCTTACATCAGTTTCGTAAGTCCCTGTAGGCACAGGTAGCTGAAACTTGATAGACTGTGTGAAAACATTAAAAGCCTCAGACAGAGCAATCCCAGACAGGATGCACGCCGCTGGGGCAAGCACAAGCATCAGACGCACCTATAATATTTGTAAAAACCAAATGATCACATAGATATAACAAAAAGAGATGAGAAAAAGTATGTAGGAATTAAATGTCAAAGGTTTTACTCACCATAACTCCAGAAAAATAAACAGATGTCACAATATAAAGCACAATAAACGAGCTTGCATCAGATAAAGGCAGAAAGCATGCCTAGCAAAACAAACAGAGCATTACGAAATCAATTCTTTGTAGAAGTTTATTGCTGAACACAAAAAAGGCTTTAAATATTTCCAACTTACAATGATCCCAGCTGGAACTAAGAAAGCCAATATATTGATGTCCATGAAGTAAGATGGCCAAGTAGGGGGTTGATGTTCACTAACACTAGCAATGATTGGGATATACTTGCTTGCATAGGTTCTGCCTCATCAAAACAAATAAAATAGCATTCAATAAAATTTGGGAACAATTAACTCCTGAAAATTTAACAACTAGATTGATAATACACACATACAGAAAGAGAGAGAAGGAGCGAGCGAAAATGTCTAGCTGCTCATCAAGTACTTTAAAGACATAGTACACAGATGTCAGCTTACTCTGGATTTTATGTTGCACCAACCCAAAGCATACATAGTTTACCCTATACAACATTAAATCAGGATGACTACAGCAGTGGCTGCCAATAGTCATAAAATAAACACTTACGGATCAAGCAGACTCAGACTTCGTCCACTCCATCCCTTTGTTGGACTGGAAGCCACCAATGCAATTAGAATTGCTATCACAGCACAGCAGACAACCCTGAGAAACACAAAATCCCAAGTACAAATAATATTTTCATGCCCTCCAATAACATAGTATGGTTGGAATGTTCGTGCATTATCTTCGTTAGGTGCTATCAGTGATATCAAGTTTCCAAGACAACTAAAGATAAAAACAAGAAGTTGATGATGGAAGCTTACAGGCCAACAGACACGACAAGTGTGACAGCTACTTTAAACATTTTTGGAGACAGAATCCCTTTGACATAATACACAAAAGCAACCACGTGGATTATAATGAAAACCTGCATAGCAAAATCAGGAATAATAAGACAAGGGCCGAATAGAACAAATATAAACAACATCCTGACTAACTGTTCATTGTTAAAAATATTACAATTCTTTTGAAAGATTGAACAAAAGAAAGTTAGATACACAAAAGAAAATATAAACAAAAAAATTGGCTTGGAAGTACTTTATTGGAGAAAAAACTCACCAAAAATGACGCAAAATGTTCCGAGGTCATTACAGCATTGAAGCCAACAACAGGTACCAAAGCAGCTAATAATGTTCCCAGGACCACCTGCATATACAAGTCTTACTTACGAAATAATAAACCACAGAATTCAACCCCAGAGACAAATCTATGTTCATGATAACTGATTGGGACTAGCAATTTAAATCACAGGTGTGAACATAGCTAATAATGTGACCAAGACCATAGGTGTTACTACCAAGGAATTCAGCCACATTGAGATGACCAGCCATTCCAAGAGATTAAAATTTTAAAAAGTCCTGTATCCTCAAAAAGAAGCTCCAAAATACTCATCAAAAGATGACTATGTTCATGGTAAATGATTGGAACTAATCATTTTCTTTTTATGTTAAAGATGATTTTACTTTCAAATCCAACACACATGCACTACATGCAAACAAATAACAAGAGAAGATGTGGAAAGATGATCAACTCAATTATAACTGTAAAATAATCAACAATAACTTAAGTCATTACATTATTTAAACATCACCTACAAAGAGAAAACATATTCCAAAAGCATCCTTGACACTATAACCTTAACCATATTTGCTTATCATTTATTCTTTTAATCTCTCTCTTACATATTTATTGTTCAGCAGATGAGACGTGGCATAGAATTCTGGGCACTTGTCACAGGGAAAAAGTCAAAGGGGGCAAGATAAGCAATGCACTTGAGAGCAGTGACACATCACAAAAAAAATCACCATGGTTTTCAACGTCTAAATAACTTATATAATGTTAATCTTAATACAACTTAATATTCCCCAAGCCAACATGTGACGAGTACAGATCTTGTTGAGGAAGTACACAAAAGCCTTCCTACTTATTGACCCATAACCAGCAAAAAAAGGATGCAGGAAAGAAAATGACATACAAAAAGGGAGTGGGAGAGATCCAGTCATAGGTGTTGTTGAGGCTAAGGACAATAAAACAGGGGATGAAGAAAGGAAAAGACAATATAGAGGAGAAAGTAGCTAGCAAGGCCAGAGGTTACCTAGGCTATGCCTTCACAACTTTGAGAAATTGTTGTCCAGCCCAAAATAACATAATATGTATCCAGGAACAAATGTCAAGTGTTGCAAAACTTGGTCAAGGTTTATCAAAAGGCAATAGAAAGGATGGACCGAAGCATAAACACAATACTCATTTTCCAAATCTCAATCCAGGGTAAGCTGTGTACTTGGAAGGGTATATCCAGTTCAGATCAATGTCCATCTTAAGCTTTGCCATGTCTTTAACAATTATTAAATACAATCAACATGACCATACAATCCTATGAAGATGTTTATCAACAATTTCTCTTCATTCTGATTGATTTCATTGGCATATTATGAATACTTACAAGTGGAGCATAGGCGATGTACAGTCGAGAAGAGTAGCGGCCAGTGAAAATGCACAAAAGTACATGCATGGGAATCAGATTAATTATAAAGGTGTAGCCTCCCCATGAGCAAACCTGAATTACAGAACAAGTAATATCAGTAAACAAAAACATGACGAGAAATTAGAGGAAGCAAAGTAAAATTAGCACAAATCTTACCATGTAGAAGTATGCTAGAGCATTCAAGGTGGCATAAAAAAGAGATCCAGTATTGAGAGTCTGCAAACATCGCAAATTCAACACCAGAAATGAATATTTATTATCTTAAATTATATATAACATTGAGCAATCTATGGCAAATTGATCACATATAACCATCAACAGTGCATCAGATGTGAATGTTGCTTGAACAAACAGTTAATATGAAGCTTAGATAAAATTTGGATCATTTTCATATATCAAAATCTACCTTTATATAAAGATAGAAAGTGAAGATTAAAGCAAATATAGCTACTGCTTCATTGTCATAGCTGCCTGCTACGGATCTTGATATGTATGATGGAACCTGCAAAAGAATTTACACAAGTAAACAGTTTTGACAAGCATTTTATTGTATCATAAATCCTGACATTTCTACATCATGGGTAATCCATACATGGACAATATGCATTGGATTTTCACTTTTGTTTTTTTTTATACGGAAATGGGGCAAATCTTTCAAGCATGTTCATGAAGCTTATGAAAATAAGAGTATCTTTATGTTGGCAGAATTGCATTTTACTCTAGAGAGGACCACAGCCTAGTTATGGACTCCAGAATGCCTTCATAATGCTGTTCCCACATTGATTAAAGTCAATTTTCATCTGTGAACAAGCAGGTATGGATGTCTTCTAGAATCAGCTATCAACAAGGAACGTGCAGTTTGCGTCCTGTGGACTCGATTGCATTGAAATGCACCATCCACATCACTGACTTTATTATCATTTATAGCAAATGTTAATAAGCCGTATTGTCTGTTTATCAATGCTTGAAGAACTTCTTTTAAGACACTTTTAACTGCAATTGGTTTATAAGGCTACTGAAATACTAAAGGTGAAAAACAAAACAAGAAAAAAGAACATGAACATAATCATCTGATGCAATTAAGCGAAAACAGATGCAAAATAATATATCAATTTGGTTATGGTATACAAGACTAAATCCATGAAAGTATTCTCCACATAATGATGAGACAAAAGGACCAGAAGATATAAAGTTTATTTACTGTGATTATTAAAGAATTTAGTAGTGTATCTGAATCATCAATTCCCATATACCCGCAGTATGATTTACCATGGCCAAAAGAGCTGCTGCTGTCAGTCCAGCCCCAACACCTTTAATTTCCTATGGAGAAGTAAATTAAATATTATCAGCAGAAATAACAAAACCAAACATCATATCTGGTAAAAAGAGGAACCAAAAAGAAAACAGTACTGACCTTGGTCAAAAGGTAGGTTGCCCATGAAGCAAATGCAGAGAAAATTGGTGCAGTAAACACACAAACAGTCTCAACAGACAGAGGAATATTCAATGAATTTAAGATCCTAACAATTTCCAAGGTAATGAATCAAGAAATTAGTTGAAAGGAAACTTTTGAATAAATGGCAGGGTCAAATATTCTTAAACCAGCGAAAGGAGGTCTAACAGGTACTACACAAAAACTAAATGAATAACTTTTACAGATAAGACTTGCACAGATATTAATCAAAAGGCACTCACCACCACATTGTGCCTGCTGTCAAGGTCAACCCCGGATAAACTGTGCCACCAATGACACGGCCAAGAGGATACCTAATTGAATCACAGCGTTACAATCAACATAGATACAATACAAAAGCGAAAAATTCGGCAATTAGCATCTGCCAACTAGAGTAGCAATTACCATGTTCGATCATCAAACCAATTCCAAAAGTCATATATTCCCTTTTTCGTTAAAAACTGAAAACCAAAAACACCAATGCCTGTTAACTTTTATGAATCAGTATTACACAAAATGATAATAAATAAGGAAATCAGAACCTGAGTAACTCTGTAATTGAAATACGGATCAAATTCGTGAATAACACTCTCATACTTTATAACCTGCCACATGATAGATATAAATTAACTAACAACATTAATTAATCAACAACAAAAAAAGAACCCAAATCACAATTTCTCATGAAAGTCCAAATTAGAAAGTAATGACAACATCCAAAAAAGTACTAAATCAAATACGTCTTCTTTCCTTGGTAGTCATCAAAATCATCAGTATTCAGCAACCAAAAAGAAACATAGAAAGAAAGTGGCAGCTAAGAAAATTGAAGATAATATTATATAGTCATATCTAGAAAAAATTCAGTTTTAAAAACAGACAGAAGAAAATCTAAAGAATGTATCCGAATACATAAATGCTTTTGTTTACTTAAAAGTTTAAGCTAAAGAATGTATCCACTGAAAAATTTCAGTTCTTCGCTAGAGCAGAGGAACAGTGATAAGTTGAGGAAAACAGTGTCGTGATGATCGGATCTGGAGGGTTATGTGATACTTACAGAGAAGAGACGGATCGAGAAGGCGAAAACTCCGATCAAGATCAGGATGAAGAAGGAGAAAACATTCCCGAAAGCATGACGCAAGGTCGTTGAACCATTGGCGCTCTCAGGACTCGTCATTGACAAGAGACGAAAGAATTAGAGTGTGGTAGTGTAAGGGTTTCGCAAAGTCGTTGAGTGCGAGGAGACTTTTCTAGTTTGCGGGCAGTGAGCTACTCACTTGTTGCGGGGACTCGATTAACAAAATCACCAAAATGCCTCTCAAAATGCATCTCACTGACAATAGAATCCTTCCGATCTCCACTTGGCAAGATGTTATTGGTCGATTCGTCAATGTGACCCACAGTTACAGAATTGCGTGGTAATCCACTTGGCTGCAAATGATTCGCCAGCATATGTGTCCTTCTACCTTTGGCTCTCTTGCTCATTTTTTATTTTTCCACGACGATATTTTTGTGCGAACTTTAAAAAGTCTTTTTATTTACGATGAATAATTAGAATAAAAGGTTAAATTGATTTTAATTTTTTTAAATTATTTTTATTAAAATAACAATAATACATATAACTTGTTAATTAATTAAATATTAATAATATAACAACCTATTTTATAATATCAATTTAAGATAATTATTAATTTAATTTAATTTAAAATATTATATATTACTCATATTTTATTATTATTCTTATTAAAATTAAAATTTATAAAAAATTAAAATTTATAAAAAATTAATCATTAAAATTGCTTGTGAATTCGACTTTTATTGTTAATAATAAATATTCTTACAAAATCGCAAGTGAAAACCCCAATCCATTTGAAAAGGCCCAGGCTTGTATGATATCTATCCAATTGCATGGCTAGTGAGGAGACAGCTTCGGTCGACCCATAAGAGCCATCTGATTTTCATGTTCTAGGGAATTTATTGGTCTTGTTCCCTTGAATTAGCTGGTGAATCTCCCGATCGTTGTATCTTTCTGTTGTAACACAAGGTAGAAACCCTAACCCTAGCTTTATCTTTTCTGTTCTTAGGGTTTCAATTTCATGAACTCGTTTAATTTTGAGCTCTGGTATTAGGTTTTTACGCTGTGGCATGCGTGCCCTAGATTTGGCTTTTGGCTTTTGTCTTTTGTTCTCTTTTTCTCTTTCTTTCGATGTTATCTCGGGCTTTTGTGTTTTTGTTATTCGGATTTATATTATTTTTTTAAACTGATTGGTTTCTTTTTGTTTTTGTTGTTGTTTTCTTCTTCTTTCAAGATTTAAGGTTGCTAGTTTCTTAATCTGAAAGGCTTGTGTAGTTGAATCAATAGCTGTTTAGGATGGCTTCTCTTAAGGACCTCCTACCTCCGGTAAAATCCAGTGCAACAACTTATTATGATCATTCAAATGACCCATGGTTCAAGCAGCGATTCAGCGCCCCAGAGGGGGAGCAATCCACTGTGGTTAAACATAATCCTGTGCCTCCATACTTGAAACGCTCTGGTTTTGTTCCACGGAGAGTGGAGGATTTTGGTGATGGAGGTGCATTTCCAGAGATTCATATTGCACAATACCCTCTTGACATGGGCAGGGATAAATCCGCAAAACCAGGGTCGAAGATTCTACCTGTGACAGTTGATGCCCATGGGAATGTAGCATATGATGCTATTGTCAAGCAGAACGAAAATGCCAAGAAAACTGTTTATTCACAGCATAAGGATCTTATTCCAAAAATTTTGAAGAATGAGGAAGGGACTGACGAGGATGAGGATGAGGATTTACAGAAAGAGATTGAGGAGACAACACTAGAAACCAAGGCTGCTCTTGAAAAGATTGTGAATGTTAGATTGAGTGCTGCACAGCCAAAGAATGTGCCTAAACAGTCTTCGGATTCAAAGTATATCAAGTATAAGCCGTCACAGCAATCAGCAGCTTTCAACTCTGGTGCAAAAGAAAGGATTATCAGAATGGTAGAAATGCCAGTGGACCCACTTGAACCTCCTAAATTCAAGCATAAGAGGGTTCCCAAGGCTTCAGGATCACCACCTGTGCCAGTCATGCACTCTCCACCTCGGCCTGTGACTGTAAAGGATCAACAGGATTGGAAAATACCTCCTTGTATCTCGAATTGGAAGAATCCTAAAGGTTACACAATTCCTCTTGATAAGCGTTTGGCAGCTGATGGAAGAGGTTTGCAGGATGTGCAGATCAATGATAATTTTGCTAAGCTGTCAGAGGCACTTTATATTGCTGAGCAAAAAGCTAGAGAAGCGGTTGCAATGAGATCAAAGGTTCAAAAGGAGATGATGATGAAAGAGAAAGAAAGAAAAGAACAAGAGCTGCGTGCATTAGCCCAGAAAGCACGTTCTGAGAGAACTGGCACCGCTCAACCAGCTTCTATACCTATTCCATCTGAGAAGAGCACGATGGATGATGTTGACACGAGAGGAGATTATGAACGAGTTCGGGATCGGGAGAGGGAGAGGGAGAGGGAGAGGGATGTTCCCAAGGAGTCAAAGGAGGAAAGGGAGGAGCGCTTACAACGGGAAAATATTCGACAGGAACGACGTAAAGAGAGGGAGAGAGAGAGGAGGTTGGAGGCCAAAGATGCTGCAATGGGTAAGAAAAGTAAGATCACTAGAGACAGAGATCGTGACATTAGCGAGAAAGTTGCTCTTGGTATGGCCTCTGCTGGAGCTGCAAGAGGAGAAGTTATGTATGACCAAAGGCTGTTCAACCAGGAGAAAGGAATGGATTCTGGTTTTGCCACTGATGACCAATATAATGTGTATGATAAGGGTCTGTTCACAGCGCAGAACACCCTTGCTACAATTTACAGGCCAAAGAAAGATTCTGATACCGAGATGTATGGAGGTGCAGACGAGCAGTTAGAAAAGATCATGAAGACAGAGCGATTCAAACCGGACAAGGGTTTTACTGGCACTTCAGAGAGGGCTGGTCCACGAGACAGACCAATTGAGTTTGGGAAGGATGCAGAAGAAGCTGATCCATTTGGTCTGGATCGTTTCTTGACTGAAGTGAAGGAGGGCAAAAAGGCCCTGGACAAAATTGGCTCCGGCGGCACAATGAAAGCTAGTGCTGGATCATCCATGCGCGATGGTTATGAAGGGGGTTCAGGTAGAACTCGCATTGGATTTGAAAGAGGGCGGTAGATGTGAGTTGAAATAATTTGTGTTAGAATCTGTAACCTTTTCCCAGTTAGTAGTTGTATTCTACTACTTGAAACCGTTTGTGTTTGGGATTCATATTTAGCATTTGGTCAAAGATGTTTGTACTCTGGTTCATTTTCTTAATTGCTGAATAAGTTAATCCTTCTCTATCCCACTTCATAATTACTATTTATGTTCTTGCCGAGTAAAGATGGAATGCATTTGATTGCATGACCGATATACATTGCAAAATTAGAATATCATTTTTTCTTAATGTTTGGTGCCTTGGGCGTGTATAATGCGGGCTCTTAGAGTTCAGTGTTCGTATGTGGACGGAAAGCAAGAACGCCAAGAGTAAATTCCCAGAAAGAGAGGATATTCTTTATGGAAACACCATTCTGTTACATTGCCATAGGAGGCCCTAGACACAGACCAAAATAGACATGCCATGCACTACTGGAGCCTGCATGGGAAAATACTAAGCAACATAAAGATCCATGAGCCGAAAAGGAGTTGAAAAGGTCAGGTCGGGTGTAAGAACACTGGATAAAGTACAATGAAAGCCATTTCCCTCTCTAAATTTTGAACAGATGCAAGTAATGTCATGCGCCGCGTCCGACAGACAGAAGTACATTTTTTCAGGTCAGCAGTGCCCCTCCAAAGCCAGTGTCTTTCTTTTAAGTACAACCAACTTGATCTGTAAACAAATTTGTAAGAGCACAATGCTTAGTTAGAACATTAAACAACTATTTAAGACATCTGAAAAAACTTTCCCAACACATTAATCCACAATGGTTTAAAACTTTAAACCTTTAGGCGAAAACATTTGAATCAATTTGTTGGATGTTTGGAAAAATCTGTCGAATAATCACAGAATAGTTGGCAGATTTTGCCTGCAAAAAGAAATGATATGTAGCAATTAGCAAATCAGAATAAATGGTGGGAAATTTTCCACTTAGACATAGTCAATGAACTTAATCTAAAATGTTGAATGAAGATTCATCACAAATTCTAGCAGCAGTTAAAATGAAAATTTGACCTAAGCTGGCACAAATGCATTCTATTCAAGTCTCTTCATTCTCTCATGTAGTTATATAGTGTACACAGTAGGAGCACATTGTTGGTATGAAAAACCTAGACGCAAATGATAGAACGCTTCACCAAAGAATATCGAAATTGGGAAAATGTGAAGAAAAATAAACGGAAAATGTCAAACTCACATCTAACCTCACAATGTTATGATCATGTGACAAAGCTACAGAAGGATAAATGAAAGTGGCAATCTTACAAGCTAAATAGTTGTCCACATATTAACTCCAACAATTTAATTTTCAAATCACTAGCAACTATGAACACTAGTTGGTGTTCACGAATGGAAGTAACATAACCTACAGCTAAGGGGCACGATTCATCAATGGTGATAAACTACTATATGGGGAACAACTTCAAAGGTTCACATGCTGATGTATTTGGCAGCAAAGTGTAAATTTAAATAAGTTTTGCAACTTCCTCTGCTGTCAAAGATAAGGACCCTCAACAATCTTGAGACCAAACGTAAAGCAAGAGATCAAAGAGTTAAACACCAAACATGTTACCTGGGATATCAGCTGAATTCAAGTTAAGTCTAAGGAGAAGAAGTAAGCATAAACAAGCATTATATAACAAAGATCTATAACATATGGCTCTCTTAAGAGGGGAATGGGGAAAAAAATCAACTTATAGAGGTTCCCCTTATTCAAGTATAAGATCAGTGAAGCCTACCAAATAACAGAGCTTATGCCAACCAGATCAGTTACAGCATAAAACATAAAGCTGTAAGCGGCATTAGTTCTGACCGATACTTTAAAACAAACAAATAAAATAATTAAAAAGTAGACAAGAAAATTTTAAAAAAATCAAATAATGTAATAAAAGTTTCAGGATTAAATTCATTCCAAGTTGAAGATTATCATACACATGGGTTGTTTTCAAAATATATAGTGGTTAACTTCTCTCTAGAACCAGCAATAGCCTCAGCTATGCCTTCAAGTGATTCTATCTGGTTGTCATTGAGCCACAGATCTTCCAACCTGCATGTAAAGCTCTCAATTAGGTACTATATTTATAAAACAAGTACTCCAAAAAGTACAGAATACGTACTGTGTAAGGGTCTGAATGTCCTCCACTGATCTTAGTTTGTTAGATGATACATCTAGTACACGAAGATTGACCAAGGTCGATAGACCTTCCATTTTTGAGATACCGTTGTGGCTCAAGTATAGTTCTTCCAGTGAGACGCATTCCTTAGAATTGAAAAAATAATAATTAAGGGAAAAGGTAAAGATAAAAGTGAACAGAGAAATTTTTCTGACTACCATAAGTGCAACTCTTTCAAATACATAATGATTGAGTAAATCTTTTTTTACATACCTCAAAGCCTCTCATTGAAGTTAAACGATTGCTTTGCAAACTAAGCTTCTCGATACATTTTAACCCACAAAGATCAATTACTTTGATTCGATTGCGTCCCAGCCAAAGCTCCTGTAAGTTTGTTAAATTATGCATATTCTCCATTACCTAGCAAGCAAAACGACGCAGCCTCAGAATCAATAAACAGTGGTAGACTTTGAAACAGACAAAAAACTTACTCTTAATCTGTTGGAACCAAGTTCTAGAATCTGCAATTGATGAAAATGATCAATCTCCTCCATCTTAGTAACTTCATTCTTAGATACATAGAGTTCCTTGAGTGTATTGGAAACCTTCGACAACCCGTGCAAGGAAGTGATTTCGTTGAAAGAAACATCGAAAATCAAGAGACTCTTGAATATGCCAACATCAGGTATTCTCGTTAATTTATTATCCCTCAGCACCAGCTCCTGCCAAGAACACCAGACACTTCTGATCACCATTTTAACAGCAAGCCATCACGCAAGTGAAACTCAAAACATACCAATACAACAACATGGTAACAGCTCCCGTACGTTCCGGTATAAAAATTAATAGATATATCAGGAAAAGCTGGCTTTTCTTATACATTGAAAAATCAATATAGATACACGTTTCCTAATAATGAAAAATATTGGATATTGCGCTAGATTTTTTAAAGGTCTTCACTTTCTCTCGTTAATCTATATTACAAACAGTAAAACTATAAGCAACAAATCTCACCTCGACACCTGACAACTTTTCCCAGTGGGAGAAAGGCTCCATAGCAGTATCGTCAATGAGATTTTGCCGAAGAGAGAGCTTCTTGAGGTTGGAGAGATGCGCAATTCTAGGGTCCAACTTCGACAGGCGATTCGCTGTGAGGTCCAACTCGATGAGACTCGGAGACAATTCGAGGGAATCGAGGTCGTGGAGCTGAAAGCTCGTGAGATCGAGGACTGTGCTCGCCATATCAATTTCCACCGCCTGTTCATCGGGCTCGGGATTGGATCCCCGCGGTGGTTGTTCCTTGCCGTTCATTTGGCCGGTAGCTGTCCGGTGTGGCGGAGATTAAGTTGGGAACTTTCTCGATCGGATTAAATGATGGAATGTTAAAACTTTGTATTTAGGGGGCTATTATTAGAAACCAATCTTTCCAATAATTTTATTTTTCCTTCTTTTCTTTTCAATCTTCTTGTAAGAATTTTGGTATATTCGATTTATTTTTTAAAGTGTTAGAAGCATTTTATTCCGAACTTTTCCAATTAATAAATTATTGCCTAAACTTTCTCAAGTTAACTTTATCTTTTTATTTTGTACGTTATATTTCGTTTGGAAAGGTATTTTCTTTTTATTATAAAAAAATTAATTTTAAATTACTATTTTTATATATGTACTGAATACGTTAAATAATAAATTTATTAAGTTTTTAACCAAAAATCTTATAAATTTAGGAGAAGTTTTATAAAATTATAAAGAGTACAAACAGGGTTAGATAATGTTTCGACATGATTCAAAATTTAATATTCAAGTTTAAGAAATACAGTTAGAGATTGATCAGGTTTGTACAATTCAACGATTGATCAAGTTCGAGTCTCTAACTCGATTGTTTTTTATTTAAAAATTAAAAACAACTTAGTTTTATTTAAAAAATAAATTTTCTCTTAAAATTTTAAATTTTA
>JANITW010000008.1:4033576-4046866 GCA_027564335.1 Erythroxylum williamsii | reverse complement strand
ATTTTAACTTAATTTATATGAATTTTAAAATATTAATTACTAAATTACAAATTTAAAAGTTTGATATTAAATTAGAAAAATATAAAATAAAATACGTTTTGAATATATTATCTCAAAAGAATAATGATAATGAAGTGTTTGTCAAAAAATAAAAACTGTAAAATTCTTTTATCTAGTTAGATTTGTTTGGGCCAAAGTGGCCCAACGTCTCAAGCATGCTCATTTCCGTGGCACACTTATCTTGGGCTGGGCGAATTTTTTATAAATTATATTCTATATAAACTGTATCTTGTCTTTTTCTTTTTTTTGGGAAAGGTTTGGTGAGACGTATTTAAATGTTGATACAAACTTAAACTACAATTTTCCTGAGCTACTTATTTATTCCTGCTCTCTGGTAGCTGCTAGAGCAAGCAACTAAGCACTCGATGGTAAAAGAGAAGGCGAGCACATGTCACGCGACGGACAATTTGAAACCCAAGGGTAGCACGTGCCTCCCTATTTGAATTGAACCTAAAGAAAAACCCCCAAAAAACAGCACCAGAAAATCCCTCCCTCTCTCTCTCTCTCTCATTTCTGGTTTTAAATCGGAGAAGAAAAGGAGGAGGCCATGGAATCGATACTCGTGGAATGTGTAAACAACAATCTTGGGCATTTCATGTACCGGAACGCCATTTTCATGTGCGAACGCCTTTGCGCTGAATTCCCTTCTGAGGTTCTCTAAAGTCCTTCTCTCTCTACTGCGTCTCTCAATTTCTCGGAGATATTCTGTGTTGATTGTTAGCCTGCTTTTCCCCATTTTTAGCTCATTTACTGTTAATCATGGTTTCGCATTCTTCAATTTTTTTACCCCTCTTACGGATGTTATCATTGGAATCTGAGTTAGCTTGATTTAGGTAGCTTTCCTAATTTATTGGCTCCATCGGTAGTTTAGAGTTCAGTACTGGTGGCATAATGGAGCACTTGTGTGCTATGAAATCAAGATTTTGATAGAAAGGGAAGTAGATTGAGTTGAGATGAAGTTGGAGTAGTACCTTAAGGTGGCCATTGTTTCTTAAAGTATTTCAGAAAGATCTTAAGTTTCATTTGAAACTAGATCTCTGAAGGCATTCTACTACTTGTGACCTTATTATTGGTTTATTGCCCCATGTTTCTGGACTCTCCTATTATAGTGAATCCTTATTCTTGTTTCAGTGATAAAATTTGAACAAATGCACCAAACGCTAGAATAAGGACTTCAATGGCTTATTTATTTCTTAATGTGATTCTCGATGGCTATTTTTTCTCCATGTGCAGACCAATTTACAATTGCTGGCTGGATGTTATCTACAAAACAATCAAGCTTGTGCAGCTTACCATATTCTTAAAGGTAGATGTGGCGATTAATTGATATCTGCTTCTTTCTTTTCAGTGTTTGTTAAGTTATGATGTCCTAAAGTATTTCCTTTTTTTTTTCAAAAAAAAGTATTTCATTTTTAATTCTTTCCTTACATTTTTTTTGCCGCAAATATTGTTCAATCATTTAAAGTGTTTCTTATTTGTATATTTCTCATTTTTCTATGTTCATTATTCCATGAAGGCACGCAAATGGCTCAATCCCGCTACTTATTTGCAATGTCATGCTTTCAGATGGATCTTTTAACTGAGGCTGAAGCAGCACTATACCCTGCTAATGAGCCTAGTGCGGAGGTATATATATATATGAGATTCTTAGGAAAACCAAATTACTGCCAGAAAGAAAGTAGTTTCAAATTATGTTAATTGTTAGCAGTGTGTATAATATGAATGTTTCTTGCTGTTGTTTCTATAAATAACTTCATAATCTTTTACCATCTCTAATCAGAAAAAGAGAGAGAAGAAAACAAATTCCCTTATCATTACAGTTCCTTTCAAGAGGGATTTCTTGATATAAATTAAGTTAATCACATATGACGCCTTGAGATTTGATGCTGCTGCTAACCTGGTTTGAGTTTTGTGGTTGTTGACTTGTTTGTTGCAAGGAAGATGCTCACATTTGTTTGTCTGCTCTTTGCAGGTCCCAAATGGTGCAGCAGGTCATTACCTACTCGGACTCATTTACAGGTTCCAGATCGAAACCACAAATGTTGGATTAATAACTTCCAATAATTTAATCTCTATTTTATATTTTCAGCTTAAATTGCATCAACTTTAGTTTGTCTTACTTTTCAAAACTATTGGAGTTATTTTTTTCCTGTAGGCTTAACTTATGTTTCAACTGATGCGGATAGCTAACCTGAAAGCAACTTAGAATATAACTAACTGTAAGACTAAAAATTGTGTAATAATATGTTTCTCTTTTTTCTTTTTTTTTTTGGGTAAAAATAATATGTTTCTCATTGTAGAACATAATTTTGCAGAACTTGTTTTCTTATTGAACCTTCTTGATGCCTTCCTAAACAGATGGCTTTGCATCATTGTTTATAATTGGAACTTCCGATTCTCAGACAGTTTGCCTTGATTTTATTTGGTTATGTAACTGAAAATTTTTGTCAAACTTTATTTGAGTTTCAGGTATACTGATAGAAGGAGAAGTGCAATCCATCACTATAAGCAGGCTTTGTTTATTGATCCTTTACTCTGGGTTGCATATGAGGAGCTATGCATATTAGGTTGTCGATGAACTCCCAGATTTATCAATATTGCTTTTGATAATGTGTTATTTTCTTTGTATACATTTGAGCTCATTTCAATTTCTATTTTCTTAAGTTCACAGTTTTGGGTTTCCTACTGTTAGTATCTTGTTCCATTGAATCATGTAACTATATATTCTTGTTGGATCATTTTAGGTGCTGCTGAAGAGACAACTGCCTTTTTTGGTGAAGCAGCTGCTCTTTGCATTCAAAAGCAGTACGCAAACAATGCATCTACTTTCCAAAATTTACAAGTGTCATGTGAAGACCGTAATTTAGCTTCCACTAGAAACGTTGGATCAGAAGATGTTAGTCCCAGACATTCAAAACATATGCAAGGCAACAACTTGAGAGATATTCCTGGAAATTATCAAGGAACTAGTTTGTTAGCAGGAGCTGCCTGTCAGCCTTCCAATGGTGGCCCTGCAAACGTATCATTTTATAACACTCCTTCGCCAATGGCTGCACAGGTATAGGATAATGACCATCACTTACTTAGATGATGATGTTTTCAAGGTTTATGTTGGTCTTTTCTTTCCTATCCCAAGTTTTAATTTTATCCAGCAGAATGATTAAGCATCAGTGTGAGGACCTTATTGTTTTGCAGTTGTCAGCTGTTGCCCCACCACCTTTATGTAGAAATGTGCAGCCAAATGGTCCACATCTTGTCACTGTTAGTGCTGATAGTTCCCCAAAGTCAACTGTAAACTCTACTATTCAAGCACCTCGAAGAAAATTTGTTGATGAAGGGAAATTACGGAAGGTTGAAATTCATAGTACAATCTATTTCTATTTTTATTTGTTTACCTAATAGCACTTAGGATCTAATACGCTTATTCCTAAATATTCTAATCTACCAATTGATAAGTGCACTTATCTTTTATGGAATAGGAGAATGTTTAATTTTTTAGTGCTTGACAGGAGGATAATCTTTTTAATTTAGGTTGAATAGTAGGAAGAAAATTGAGTTTTAATGTCTTCAAGGTATTAGCAGACTTTATTCTGCCTGTCTGAATATTGCTCCTCTGATATTCCTACTGGGCATTGTTTACTTTATACTGGATGCTCAGTTGATCTCACATTTTGGTCAATAATCTTCTCTGTTGTGATTTATCAAGTTATTGCTGCTGTTGTTGTGTGGATATTTAAGTTTATGGCTAGAGGGTCCAACTCTTTTTTGTGTGTATTTATTTCTTTGTGGTATTCTTCCATTAATTTTTTTGTATTTAATTCATTTTTCGGTGCAGGTTTCTGGGAGGTTATTTTCTGATTCTGGTCCTCGACGAAGCATACGACTTGCTACAGAAGCAGCATCAAACACAAACACTACAGTTGTAGCAGGGAATGGAGTTAGTAATTCCTCTAAGTACCTTGGAGCTTCCAAATTGAGTTCTATGGCGCTCCGTTCAGTGACTGTCCGTAAAGGACAATCTTTTGCCAATGAAAATTTTGATGAAGGTGATTGATCTCTGTTATTGTAATCTTTTAAAAGTTTTGGCTGAGCTGTGATTATATTTGAGGTTGGGATTTCACTGTTATATATATTATACAGAAGCATGATCAAGAGCCAGAGTAGTGTTAGATTGGTGACTAGCATTTTGATTTTATACAGGCTTCCTGTTGCTTGTAGCTGACATCTCAAGTGATCTGGTTACATGGGTTTATTTATATGACCGGTAGATTTTGCTTATATGTCAATCAAAATTTTTGGGGACTTGGAGCGCAATAACATGGTGGAAATAGTGGAAGTTAGTCCATTTTCTGTGTTGGTCGTACCATTGATCTGCAAGCATACTTTTTTTGGTGCTTAGATCATGTTCCAGAAAGATTGCTTCAAAGATGAACTTGTTTGACAATCTATTTTAGATCTTGGACTTGTTTAGGAAATGAATCTCTTTCATTCATCAACTTGTTTTTTAGGTACTATGTTGCTGCCTGCAACTAATAAGCAGGAATAGAATGGCACAGACATGCTGTATTAATGCATAGCTGATTTTTTAGGTTACTTGGTTGTAGACATATTTTATGGGTGTCAATACTTGCCTTTTGATCTTTCCATATGTTGCTCACAATGAAATGGAGGGCTAATATTAGGTGTTCCTGTTTCCCACCTTAATTTGCCATGTTCAGTTGATCTAAGTTGGAACATTGAGTTATCACCATCCTAAGTATTCTTCTTTTTCCCCCTTTGCTGTTCCTTTCATTTGGCCCTGGCTGAGTTTTTTGGTGACTGTCAACCCAATCATTCAAGAACTCTTATTCTTAATTTCTGAAGGGATTCGTAATGATTCTTTTGATGATGCACGTGCAAATTTAACATCGACGACTTCAATTTCATCACCTTCTGGTGATCCTAAATCTATTGATCCCGAAGTTGTAACCATGCCTTTTGGTGGGGTTTCCATAAATCCATCAAGAATCCTAAGTGGTGCTTCAGAAGTATTGGTCCTCTTGAGAATTCTGGGGGAAGGTTATAGACTCTCATCCACATATCGTTGCCAGGTATGCAGGATTATTTCTAAATAAAAATGAAATTTAACAGTTCTATTTCTGGACTAAATTTAACTAAGTTTGGTGGTGTAGGATGCACTGGATGTTTATATGAAACTGCCACCAAAGCATTATAATACAAGTTGGGTGCTTTCCCAGGTAATATCATTTTCTTAATGCTGTTGCCTTATTTTCCAATATGCATTTGTGTTTATCTCCAGATTTTGATTGTGATTCACTTGAATAATATCATATAGAAAATTACCTGTTGCCGGACAATCCATTCTAGCAAATTATGCTCCCTCATTTCTGATTGAATTATTTACTTCCACAAATTTCTAGAAATGAAGTGAGGGATTTGGTACTGAAATTCAAAATCTCCCATCGCCATGCTGCAACTTGCATTCTCCATGTTTTATTCTTTGCTTGACATCTAACTATACCCATCCTGAAATTGTCCTCTTCAAAAACTTCTTGTTAACTTTTTTTTTTTCCAAAGCCTAGCTTTTTGGAAATTTTCTTGTCAATGTTGCTCTATCTGAACCATTTGATCACATTTATTGCCTCGTGGAGATTAAGAGGTTCTTTTATTTCTTAATTACCCATTTTAATACCTTTGTCTTATTCTTGGGTCTATATGCTTATGTTATATCACAATAATTTATGGACAGGCATATGCTATGGCTCCTGCTTATTCTTCTTTTTCACTCTTTCTTTCATTAAATTGTTTGTAATTCCCATGCACACCTGAATTGTTGTGCTACTATGCTTGCATAATCACTAGCATGTTATGTATGGGCTGACATGTTGCTTGGTATGCCCAATTTCAGGTTGGAAAAGCATATTTTGAAATGGTAGATTATTTAGAAGCTGATCGGGCCTTCGGTCTTGCCCGTCAATTTTCACCTTACAGCTTGGAAGGGTTGGATATCTATTCGACAGTTCTTTATGTGCGTATTCTTAATCCACAAAGGTCTTGCTATAATGTTTGTGCTGTCCTGTTTCATAAGTTTGTGCAATATAGAACAATAGAATTACTATAATTGCAAAGTTCTCATGCTATATTGCCTGTTGGCTTGATCCAAAACAATTTCGGATAATGTGGTTATCTTGGTTTTGAATCGGACATATTTTGCAATTATATTATGTGGTGACACTACAAATTTTTACTGTACACTCAGAAGCAGTTTTTCTTTGTTGCAGCATTTAAAAGAAGATATGAAGTTGAGTTACCTTGCTCAAGAGTTGATATCAACTGATCGCTTAGCTCCTCAATCTTGGTATTTTTATCAAACTTCTCGTAGAAGCAGGAATGAAAAACAATGTTAGAAAGAAGAAATCCATTTCTACAACTGAACAAGATCTTATCTTTTTACCAGTTCAGGACTGTGTTCAGTGCACTTGATATCTTGGCATGCCCTGAACAAATTAATGTATTAATGTAGGGGTGCAAACCCATGCTTTAAAGTTTTGCTAAATAAATAATTTGTTCATTTCATGGCTTTACTTGAGATGGTTTAGCTCATATCAACTGAAGTGTTGTGGTGTACATCTATCAAATGGAATCACTTTCTTTCACAAACATCTTTAGGAATATGCTTTAAGCAAAATTTAGGCATAACATATTACAAAAATCAAGAGTTCTGTTTTCATGAAAACAATACTTTTCATCATTATTCATATTGTTATGCTGCTGGATTCAGAACTTTTAGTTGTTGTGTTGCTATTATTGTTTTCATCATCCTATATATGATGGACCTGCAGGTGTGCTATGGGAAATTGCTATAGTTTGCAGAAAGATCATGAAACTGCTTTGAAAAGTTTCCAGCGAGCTGTGCAGCTTAGTTCAAGATTTGCATATGCGCACACTCTTTGTGGTCATGAGTACGTCAATACAAATTTCTTTCGTACAGATGACTTAAAGAGTGGAATGGGGTATTAGAGTATGCATATTCTTTAATTTGCCATCTTATCCATCGTTACGTGCAGATATGTAGCTCTTGAGGATTTTGAAAATGGAATTAAGAGTTATCAAAGTGCCCTAAGAATTGACACTAGACATTACAACTCCTGGTATGGGCTTGGGATGGTTTATCTTCGGCAAGAGAAATTTGAGTTTTCTGAGCATCACTTTCGGATGGCTTTCCTCATAAATCCACGTTCATCTGTGATAATGTCTTATCTTGGAACTGCTTTACATGCATTAAAGGTAAAACCATTTGATGACTGGTATATTGAGTATCCAAAATCTGATAATGTCTCATCTGTGTGATATCGTTCTTATTTTGTTAATTAGAGAAATGATGAAGCTCTGGAGATGATGGAGAGGGCAATTTTGGCAGATAAGAAAAACCCTCTTCCCATGTATCAAAAGGCTAATGTTTTGGTGAGCTTGGAAAGCTTTGATGAAGCTTTGGAAGTCCTAGAGGAGCTCAAAGATTATGCTCCACGTGAAAGTGGTCTATATGCCTTGATGGGGAAGATATACAAGAGACGTAACATGCATGAAATGGCAATGCTTAATTTTGGTCTTGCTTTAGATATGAAACCATCTGCAACAGATGTTGCTACAATAAAGGTGAATTCATTTAAATCTTTATCATTCAAGAATCAGATGCTTTTATTTGAAAGTATCTGTAGTCCAAAGATTTGGACTCTTTTGAAATGGTTCCATCTTACTTTTGTAGCATCTGGATAATGCGTCTTTGTGACCCTTTTAATTGTGAATGCATCATATCCACCGATGATACATGTTAAAATGCTAGAACTGCGAGCTCTTTTAATATGAAATGTTGATATCTTTCTAGTTGCTTTTAGCCTAGCATGGCATTCCGCCTTTCCTCCTCCCTTATTTGTTACTTCATGTTGCAGGCTGCCATTGAAAAGCTGCATGTACCAGATGAAATAGAAGACAGTTTGTAGATCTGTTACCGTGTAAATTTGGAAGAAAACAACTTGATGTGCCATTTGGGTCATAACCATTGGCCAAAAGCAGGTTGGCCTTGCTTGTGCTTTCGATCAATATTGGAGATGAAGGTTCTATCCTTGTATGTAATTCCAGTGCCTGTGCCCCTTCCATTGAAAAGGTCTTGCAGGGTGATAGAACTTGAGTCGAAAAGGGGCCTAGAAGCGGCCACACATGTACCAATAGCTGTATTTTATGAAAGAAAGTAGGGGAAAAAATGGGAATAGTGGTGATTCCGATTTAATTGTAGTTTATATCTTTCTCTTGGCCTCTGTATTGACCTTGAAAATGAATGGCAACTACGTCAGATTCTGGCTCATGACCATGCTTTGTGAAGTTTCATCAGGATCATACGTCACACATCAAACTAGGCGGGGTGTTGCTATTTGCGCCTAAAAAGTGATGAATATACTTTCAATAGCAGGGTGTTGCTACTGATGCATTTGGTGGAATATACTTTAAATGTCTACCAACTCAAAGCATGCATGTGAACGGGAAACCCACTTCTAAATGTTGAAGAAGTTGGAGTAAAAGTATACATGGCAGGTTATTTCATGAGTAACTTGTACTAGTCCATTCAGAGGGAATGAGAACTGATGCCACTAGTAGATGATAAATACCACTTGATCATAAGACTTACCGTGACAGTTAGTCAAAGTGATCAAACAGCAGTTGAGGCTAGGAGTTCTCAGTAGTTATATTTGCGCTAAGACTGGAAACTTTAGTTTTACAAATTAGCAGAAATAGTATTGGATGGATTGATGGCCTTTAATTTTCTTGGATCAATGATGAATGCCATAGCTTAGACTGCAAATACAGAAATGACTTGAGGGTTTTAAGCCCAAATAATAAATTATTAGACCATCAATAAATAGTATTATACATGTAAAAATAAATTGCTAGGGACAGGGTGTCGGCTAAAGATTCCGTAAGATAATCTAAAATCTCAGGTTTATCGTATTTTTAGGGCGTCTAGACAAAGACCTCAGGCTTATGTAATGATAAGAAGAGCTGGTCTTTACAGCGTATCAAGTATTAACAGATCTAATTACTATCAGGTCTATCCTTTTAGTTACATCAAATTATTTATTTATTTATTTATTATTTTGGTAATTTTATTTATAAAATTAGTTATTATGCTAGTTTTACTTATCTATTATTGTATATGCGTCACTCTTTTATTATTCTATTTGTATATGGGTGTATTAAAAATAACTTCTTTGTTATATAAAAATAAAACTACGTATTATTAGACATCTCCGTACTCCGCTTTATTACATAACTTCAATTTTTATATGTGATAGGACGAAGTTATTCAATTAATAAAACAAATTTTTCGTCTGCATACTAATTCAAAAGTTATTAGTTGGAATAGCATCCAAAGCAATTATAACGCAACTATCATTACACGATTTCCGTATACATTTTATATAATATCTTATCAAATTAATGATAATGATTACTTAATTATGTTAGTAATACATCTCATCCAATGTTCTAAGATACTCTAAATTTTATAATTAAGTTTATAATAACATACTGACATAAAATACTCTTTTTAAGTCACTCATGGGGGCTACGTGGCCTCAAAACTTTGAGAGTTCTGGCATTATGGTGTCTTTTTTGGTGTACCGGTTCTTCTTTTCTTCCTGTCTTTAAATTTCAGTCAGTTTATGATTTGAACGTGTCTTTAAAAGAATGAAAAGTGAACGAAATGGAGCCGACCAATTGCAAGTTTATCAAGTTAAAAGCAACCCCACTTAAACTAAAGAGAGAAAGGACAAAGTAAGTGAATCTAAGGTACTGCCAAGAGAATACGAAAATGAGATCCCAACGATACGATCAACTCCTATGACTAATTATTATTTATTTTCTAAAATCGCCTGGACATGCACGTCGTTTTGTAGGCTAGCCTGTGTGGAGATTTCAAATGGGTCGGATATGTACTCAGCAGACTCTGGAAAACCGCTCCAATATCTAATAAATTACGTTCATCGTATTAAAATTAAATGATGAATCTGATTTATAATGTTTACAAATTTTAAAGTTTCTTCACTTTTAAACAATAATTGGAGATGCAGATTCTTAATCAGGGGTGGGATAAGACTGAGGCTCATAACGACCAGGATAGACATAAAAGAAGAGGTGGCAACTAGGAAGATGCCACATGGGAACTCCAAGAGCCAAGTGAACACTGCATCAGGAAAATGAAAAAGCAAGCTTTAGAAAAAGACGGGCATTAAAGTCAAGAGATGAGCCCCGGTTTACAAGTTTGTTTAGTGATGATCATAAAGGGGAAGGGTTCACTAAACTTAAAAAGATAGAGGAGACTTGGAGAAACAGAGAAAGTGACATGATTATAATTAAGTGCATGTTTCTGTTGTCGGACCACCAATAATTTAGGACTCGAATATCTTTTTTAATCAATGACCATTGGAAAAATCATCCAAGGGTTGATATTAACACTTGGAACTCGTGGCTCCTGTTAAGATCATTCCTTAGTGGTCATCAACAAGGAACTCATACGAGCAACTTGCGCCTTTATGAGTTCTGATCGTATTTATATGTACATGTGAAGTTGCATATATGTGTATAACTTAAGGTTTACATGATGTCTTATAGTTATAAAGTAAAAAAGAGTCTTTATGAGTTATGAACAAATACGAGACATATTGAATGACTTGGATGTAAGGGGAATAGAAGACACAGGATATTTAGGTACAAGTGATCTCGGGCTTACTTACAAGAACCGAGCTATCTTGATAGAAATAAAATAATTTTTAAGTACAATTTTTTGTCCATTACTAAGTTGATGTTTGCATCGAGGACAATAACTTGTCATTGATGATCATTTAATGTAACGAGTAAATTGAAACATCAAGTGGAAATCCAATTCCAACAACTAGGGAATGACCTGTCGATTTTGAAGTTGAAAAATACTCTTGTGTAATCAAATATAGTAGCTTGTCATAGACATAAATGGAGATGAGATAATATTGTTTTCTATAAGCCATCTGAGGGTAAAAAAGGCTAGAGCTACTGATCAAATTAACAATGTTATCTTTACACGTTTTAGAATAGTCAAGTGTAAATCTAGTTAAGGTGATAATCATGATGAATAAACCGTGATTAAGAAAAATAATTAAACATGCTTAGAGATCTTTAAGCCGATA
The DNA here is from genome assembly GCA_027564335.1 of Erythroxylum williamsii. Classification (NCBI taxonomy): domain Eukaryota; kingdom Viridiplantae; phylum Streptophyta; class Magnoliopsida; order Malpighiales; family Erythroxylaceae; genus Erythroxylum; species Erythroxylum williamsii. The sequence continues at coordinate 4,035,590 of JANITW010000008.1, read as the reverse complement.
ATCTTGTCTAAAGAAGGATTTATATAACCTTAAATAATACAAAAGAGTTTAGATTCCTCAATCATCATTAATTTAAGTAATCACTCAATTGTGCATGCATAGGATCCTCTTTCCCACAAGCTTTGATCTACTTAAAAGCAAAAGCTTAAAGGCGTTCTGGTCTGCAAGTCCTCAATTTAGTTCTTATAAAAAGCAGATATGTGTGCATACATAGATATAGAGAGACGCGCTCGCTTTGCTTGCGCAGTAGGTCCAAAACTGATTCATACCTTTCTTTACACGATTTCTAATTTCCGTCAACATCTGTCTTTATTTATAAGCAAAAACGACTTATATCAAACACTTGGAAAAGTCATGGGAGAGTATTGATTTTGGGAAGGGAAAAAGTAAAGGTGAAGTAGCGCTCCTTCTTTATGATTGGTGTCCTAATGCTGAGTTGTCTATATACTGTTGACAGACACACTCTCCTCCTCATAATTTGGGTGATTACAAGCTAAAAAGTGCCAACTGAAGTTAGTTTAAATGTTTGCAGACTTAAAAGTCTACCAAACAATATAAGTCTATTCGACGAGACCACAATCACTTCAATGCAACGTCCAAGTCGGGGGCTCCGTGTTTCTTCTTTACCAAGTCAATATATTTTTGTACATTAATCAGGTGGGGGCTCCATTTCAATGTTTTTAATAGGAAATTATTGGTGTTACCATACCAAACTAGTAATCTATTACAACAATTACATCTAATGCCTTAGATTTCTCCTAACGAGAAGTCCATTAGTGTTTGAAACTTCATTAACAAAGAGTAACTTTAAAAACAAAGTCATCAATGTATTTGCTACTAGATGATCAAAATTCGGTTTGATAATAGGTCAGGCTCACCAAGTTTGAAGTCGAATTGAAATTGTATATTTTGATCTAACATAACTCAAAGTTTAATCAAGTTTGAAGCTGTAAGTTAACCCAACTCGAAGTTCAATCGAGGTTGAAGCTGTAGGTTAGAGCCTGAGTGTGATTGGGCTTAAGCGGCTTGAGACTCAATTAGGGCCAATCAAATTTAGAGTAAATTCTTTAATTTTTAAAATTAAAAATAACATTTTTATTTAAAAATTAGGGTTCAAGGCTGAACTTGGCAGTCCTATTCGAAGTCTGAATATTTTTAAAGTTTGAATTTAGTTCGAAATTCAGTAAACTTGAACTGAGTTGGGTTAGATAATTTTTGTCATTCCTACTCAATAACGATGTCTACAAAGACAAAAAAATCAAGTGATTCCTTGTTTTTGCATAAAATTTTATTTTAAATTAAATTATTAAAGTAAAAAAATAATATTTAAATTTAAATTGTTAATAAAAAATTTGAAACAATTAATTAATTTTTTAAAAAATTAAAATTATAACAATATGTAATTTATTATCCCTTTTTCTTGATTAAATAAAAATTTTAACAGTATTTAATTTATTATCCCTTTTTCTTGATTAATCAATCGTTACAATCCAAGGAAATTGGAAGGCAGCGGTCCTCCTCCGAATCACCATAGTCAAAGAAATTAAATTTCTAAAACTGTCCTGAACTGCTTAATATTGACTAACTTTAAATTTTGAATACATTGATAATAGAATTAAAGAAATGAATTCGTTCAAGTACACATAATTAATGCTGACATGGTTGCTACTAAAAGAATAGAATAGTATGAACATGCATTTCAATACAACGTACGCTAAGAAGACCGACCATTGCATATGCATAGGAGGGTCAGGTTTGGTAATGAGTACATATCGTCGGCTCGGGTCAAGCTATTGACGAGATATTTTCTCTAAGGTTCGATCGAGCCATAGTCCAAAGATGAGTATGAACATGTAGTACTTTGAAATGGAAGGATCAACATTGGCAGGCAGAACTAGGGTTAGCTCAAATTTTCACAAATCGATCTGTAATAGAGTGAGATAAGAATAAAAGAAGAGCATTGTCTAGAACATATACCCCCCTCCCGAGAGTGCTTCCCAGAAGCAACTTGTTT
>JANITW010000008.1:4011016-4021710 GCA_027564335.1 Erythroxylum williamsii | reverse complement strand
TAATACAATTTGATGTATAAATATTGGCCATCATACATTAAAAAGAATATATTGGACATCATATAATAAAAAGAATATGATGTCTTATCTGAAGAGTTCTTGGCTCAAACCAGTGGGTGGATATTTGACATTGAATTGTGATGGTACTTTTAAAAATGGAGAGGCTGGTTGGGCTGTGATTCTTAGGAATGGCGCAGGTTGTATAATTGATGGTTTGGCTTCAGCTTGTACTGTAGTGACTACACTTGAGGCTGAAACTAGGGCAGTATATGAAGGAGTGAAACTTCTAGAGAGGAAGGGCTATCATAATGTACATATTGAATTGGATTCACATATTGTGTACTCGAAAATAATAAAGAATAAAGGGAAGGGTCGATGGAGAATTCATTCATACATTTCTGATATACTGTATCGGTTACAACACCTTTAGGGCATTAACTTTGTTCTAATTAATCGGGAAACTAACAGGGCAGCTGATTGATTAGCAAAGCAAGCTCGAAAGAAGATGTGCTTAGGTAATTGGGTACTAACACCCCGTATTCTTTGGTTGGCATTTTATAAAAAAAATAGAATCAAAATTCAATTCAAAATTTCCACCACCGTCGTCTCCTTTGCTCTTGCTAAAGTTCAATAGGGTTCTGGGCCGGCCAGAATAGTAACCAACCCAATCAACCGTCTTGGGTTGGACCCTTTAGGTTGGATGCTTCACACTGCCGAGCTCTGTGTTGAGATCTTTATGGTGGGCTCATAGTTTATGTAAGCTTGCCTTGGGATCTAATGGACCACAACAGCCCACAAGCTTGAGATCAGCTGACTGGATAGGCCAACCAAGACGTCCACTGTAGTTTCCGCCTTAGCGTGTTGAGTAGCATTAACCCAATTTCTTCAATTCTCTAATATTAATAACGAATTTTGCTTTGAGAGTTGAGACGCATAATTAATTTATGGTCTGTTAATGAAAGTAACTTCATGATAATAATTTTGATAATAATAACAAATCCTATTGATCTCTAAACCAAATTTATTTTTTCCATTTCTTTTACTTTTTCTCGGGAAAAGCCACTGAGATCAAGCCTAGCGTTGAATCGAAGATCAGTCCATCTTTGATGCATGGGAGCTTGCGGATGATCCTAATCTAGGGCTTAAGTCTTTTGTCTATTTTAATTGGAGATATTATTCAATGGCTTCGTGGCTCAAAGCCGCTGAAGGTATGGATCTGATTTTCACATTTCGTCTCCTTAATCTCGATGGGCGTTTATTGATCTATTGTTGTCTCGTAATTCTGTTCCAATGCTAATTTTTTAATTTTGATTTAAGATTATAATTTTTGGGCTTGTACCAAATATGTATAGATGTTGGTGTAATTTAGAGTTAAACTGGTGCATACCATTTTCTTGTTTTGGTTTGCAATCGAAGATAAGAGTGAGGAAGCCTGACACTGTATACATTAGATTTCCATTGGCTGAAATGAACTTAATGGCAGGAAAACCGTTGTCGAGGACAGTAGTTGGAGACATTGTCTTAGTTTGAATATGGAATGGAATTTACTGCCTATGTTGTCAATCCAAATTGGCAAGTGCTCTGTGAATACGAGATTATCCGATTGATTTTAGCGCTATGCCTCATGATCCGTAGAGTTACAATGACTGTGCTCATGTTTAGGCTCTTCTTTGCTTTTGTTTTTATTGTGGGATTTAAGTGTGTGTTGGGCAGCTTGTACTCTTTTGTTTTGCTTGGAAGGATAAGGTGCAAAGCAACTTATTTGAACGGTCTCAGAAACTTAATGACCTCTGTGCCATGTGTTCTTGCTTAAAAGCATATTATATTTTATTTCTCTTCACTAGAATCCTATACCCTTACTAAAGTTTTTCCACAGTATCTATTACCGACAAGGTTATCATAGTGTTCTTATTTCATCCTTTGCTTTAAGAAGCTGATATTTCGTTACTTGTTTATAACAGGATTGTTTGAAGTTGTAGACCGAAGGGCAAAGCTGGTCGTTGGTGACAATCCTGAAGATCATCCTGATCTTCAGCCACCAGGTGACTCATATTTATCTTCTTATTTCGAATTTCATGGTTTCTTTCCTCTTTTCTGTTTTCTTTTGTTTTGATATTTAAAGTGATCTTATCATGTGAGAATGGCCTTTTCTTCTGCATGCACAACTTTATGTTTTTACAAACTTGATTTTTAGTTTATTTTGGCGAGTAAACATTGTCCTACTGACATCCTGTGCCCCTGTATTCTTAGTTGCAATCAGAATGATAGATTAACTAATGAAAGCAACTCACTGTGGCATAAATTATATTTTGAATGTATAAAACAGGATCTACTGCCATTCACAAGTACATTTGGGCTTTACATCCAGCTGAGTATCTAGTGATGGCTTGCTAAAATTGTTCCAGACAGCTTAAATTGTTATCTAGAAAGAATGCCAATCCACTCAAAGTCACCCAAACATGGATTATGCTGTTTCCTAATGCTACACCCTTGGAAAAAGAGTCATATTTACTCTACGAATTGTGTATTGTTAACTCTCCTTTTTTTTTGTGAATTTTAAGCATCTAATGGTCAAGGATCTCAACCTAAGAGGAAAAAGTCCAGGCCAAAGGTACTTCTCCACATACCTTTAGCTTTGGGTAATGCTTAACTATACTGATACATACTACATATTTCTACGTCTTGGGCAGCATCTGGGCGATTTAGCTTACACTTAGATTTCTTTTCAGGCTCAAAAGAAGCTTTCCACAAATGAATCTCAAAATATTGATGCTGCAAAGGAGATAAGTAGTCCACAAACATCAAAGTCTAGTGTGCCATCTCACAAAGATGGGCCTGTTCTTTCTGTCGAAAATGATGGCACCCCTTCTAGGAAGTCCGATGACCAAAGAAGCACTCAACAACAACATAATACTGGAAAAGCTTCCTCCAGCATTCCTTCATTTGGAAGTTCAGAAAATGAGTTAGATCAAAATGACGCTGAACATTTAGAAGTATCTGTCACTACAGCTGATACTGATGCTGCTACTACTACATCCACTACAAATGTTGAGCTTCTCGATGAGAATGCGTCTGAAGTTCCTATATATCTTGTTTCCTTGCAAGAACATGCCAAAGACTTGGAGAATCTTGTTGGAGATAATATTACAAAAGAAATCAAATCACAGAATGCTGACGTTTCTTCAAAGATTGACCAAGAGAGATCTCAAATAGCAAAAAATGAATCTCCTGTTAAGATTGGAACTCAGTTGAATGATGTTGATCATAAGGTTGAACCTCTTGTCGATCATAACATTGAACCTCTTGTTGATCAAAAGAAGCAGCATGGGCATAAAGTTGATACTTCTTCAAAATTGCAGGACCAGCTCGATGAGGTACATTCTTCATGTGTCCAGTGCTACTATTAATATTGGTGTCTAGTGCTACTTATTTATTATAAAAATATTTCCTACAACTGATAGAGCTTTCAGGTTCTTGTCATGTTTGCTTTATTAATTATTACTGATGATTCATTTATTTGTTTTTTAGGCTCAAGGACTGTTGAAGACTGCAGTTTCCACTGGTCAGTCGAAAGAGGCACGGTTAGCACGGGTAATTGTCAGTTAACATGTCTGTTTTATAAACTTGAAAGCTATTAGCATTTCTTTTGTTTAGCACTTGATTGAGCTGCTATTATATTTAAACTGATCAGATTTCTTCCATACTGTTATTTCCATCAAAAAAAAAAATCCGGAAGTTACTTGGCATATGGTGCTGATGTATCTCATTATTACATGGCCTAAGCATTATCACGTGAGGGTTTTTGACTGGAGAACATATCAAATAGATAATTGTGTCAACCACTTAGCTCTTCTCACTAGCACAGTTGACCTCTGAAATGTCAACATGCAGGTTTGCATTGGACTACAAGCGCGTGTTCAAGAATACAAGTATGAAAATGCACAACTGGAGGAACTTCTCAGTGCAGAGGTGAATGAAGAATTTATATTCTGTGTTACTTGACATGTATATCATCTAGTCTTTGGAGTTGTATTTAGCATTTTGGATGCTGCCTTAACAGAGAGAACTCACTAAATCATACGAGGCTCGCATAAAGCAGCTACAGCAAGATTTGTCTATATCCAAGAGTGAAGTGACACGAGTGGAGTTGAATATGGCTGAGGCCTTGGCTGCCAAAAATGCAGAAATTGGTGCACTTGTTAGTTCAATGGAGACAGTTAAGAAACAGGCTGCTTTATCTGAAGGGAATTTAGCTTCCTTGCAGGTTACTCTTGCTTTCCTTTTATAACTTGATGCAAGGCCTCTTCTTTACTCTCCTTTCTTGAGATCTCTATTTAGACCTAAATTATCAGCTGCAACAGCCAAAAAATAAGTTTCCATGAGAAGCTTTTTTCTTCATTTATGCAAAAGACAAGATGTTATATAGATTAAGTTTCTACAAGTATGGGTTGATGCTGAAATCCTTTGATGCCTACAATGTGTTTACTGTTATCAGAATGAGCAAACTAGATCTGATTTTGTTGCTTTGACTGTGTAGGAACATTTAGCCATGTCTAGATGACGTGTGCTGTTACGGGGCCTCCTATTTTACATTTAAAGTGTGATGCCTCATAAGTGGTTTGGGGTATTTCCACTTCCATGTATAGAAGTACCATGCAGTCTGAAACTGCCCAACATTTGAAATAGTTATGGAAATGTGGCAGAAATTTGGCAAAGAGCTTTGTTTAATGCCAGACATTTTAATGAAACAAATAACGAGCTTTTCTTCAACTTTGTGTAATCTGTTACTAGAATTAGATCGCAGATTTTGGAATATTATTTTCGCTGTATCACTTTCTCTCTTCTTATATATTAGAAAAGAGATTATATAAAATATATCATGCAATTGTACTTCATCATTTTCTTATGTTTTACAAATTCCTTCTCATCAAGTCTCTGGCCTTCTCTTCCTCTTCTCTTGAAATCATTATATTTTAAATAAATTGTGAAGAATCATGTACATCTTTTCATGTAGCAGCACTGTCTTATTTTCAGGCAAACATGGAGTCTATTATGAGGAATAGGGAACTAACTGAGACAAGAATGATGCAGGTACCGCAGTTGGTCTTCCTCATTTCTAACATTTCTTTTAGATTCTTTTGTTTTGATTTGCATATTATTTTGGGAATCTGATTTATCATTTAGTATTTATCAGGCTCTACGAGAGGAGTTAGCTTCTGCTGAGCGGAGGGCGGAAGAAGAACATTTGGCTCATAATGCTACCAAAATGGTCTGTGCCTTGATATCTTCATGCTTAAGCTATTAATTAAGTCCAATTGACTTGCATTATAATATCTCTGCTTCTGAAATAGGCAGCCATGGAAAGGGAAGTGGAACTGGAGCATAGAGCTGCTGAGGCCTCTACAGCTCTAGCCAGGACCCAGGTAAGTATAAACATGTCATTTGTTTTTGCTGCTAAATGATATATTGCCCTTCACTGAGCTTTCAAGTAGTTAATAATGGTAACAATCATTTCCTAGCTACCAGCTTTTCACCTTTAGAAGATGTTAGACTAGTCAAACTTCAACCTTCTCCAGCTGCCATCTGCATTTGAATTGTCTGTAGTAACACAGTTGTAAGTTGTATGTTTTAGCAGAAAATAATGTGTTAGCTTGAGTTCAAGCTTAATCTGATGTTAACAGATCCAGTGCATACCGAAACTTTCATCTCAAACTCCATATTTCCCTTACATTGAATGCTGCTATTTGGCTCTCTCCTCAGAGGATTGCAGATGAGAGGACAGCCAAAGCACAAGAACTTGAGCAGAAAGTTGCCCTTCTTGAGGTACAAAGTAAAAGACAAACATAATTGTCCCTATATTTTTCTGAAAAGTCTTGGGTTTCAGCTAATATGTTGCCCAAACTTATTGCGATAAATCATCAGGTTGAATGCTCATCATTAAATCAAGAATTACAAGACATGGAAGCTCGTGCTCGCTGGGGACAAAAGAAATCTTCAGAAGAGGCAAATCAAGTGATTCAGGTACACCATTGTAAGGGTCTAGATTGTACTCTTTGAAATAGATGGTTCAACGTCGTTATCAGGATTTCTTATCAAGATATTTTAGATATGCAACACACTATATGGACTGAAAATTTACTTAATTAATTACACTATTGTAGAACTTAACATTATGCTGAAGATTTGTTTTCCAATCATCCATTTGGATAGTGATTTGCAAATATGAAACTTCTTTTGTTGGTCAACTTAATTGAATGAAATACTGTAATACAAGTGACCTCTCCAAGTAGAAAGCTCATATTCTTTGTTCCCCGAATTTCTGATAACACTATCAGTGCATAAACCTTTTCAATTAAACATGCATTAGGATATATATAACCATTTGTTATGTGGAATTATGTGGTCTATATGCATGTTTTATTTTCTCAATTTAAAGGCCCCTTAAAAGAAATCAGATAAATCTGTTAAATGATCTGGGGGGTGGATGTGAAATCCAATAGTAGATCATGCTCTTATTGTATTGATTTTTTTTTAAATTTTGGTTTACATGGGACTATAAATTGAGCCTTCTACTCGGGGAGGGGATTACTAAGACCATCTGATCTATGAGCTCAGTAGTGAATTATTCTTTTAATGCATAAAAAATTTACGGTATTATTTTTATTCATCAGATTGATGGGTGATATTGCAATTTCATGAATGATTATACATGTAAATATGAATTTGAAGCTTAGGAAGTCTACTTGAAGTGCAACAAAATTTTAAGGGATATTCATATAGTTAATCCTTAGAAATATAATTTGAAGCTTAGTAAGTCTACTTGAAGTTCAACAAAATTTTAAGGGATATTTATATTTAATCCTTAGAAATATCTCAGGTTTTTTTTTTTTATCCTGTGGATGTTGTTTATAATCTAGACATCAGAATATCAGAGTTAATCCAACAAAATAATTTTTTGATTGTGCAAATTTTCCTATTTGCACTGTTATGTTTAGTCTTGAATAAGGCTCATGGTTTGTTTCCTTTTATGTTAGTTAATTCTCCACATTCTGGGCTCAGATAGAATGTAGGTACACAGCTACGACTTATTAATGGTAAAAGTTCTTCTGAATATTTCTATGGAGGGTTTCTGGTTATTGTTGTGACCTTTAGCATGAACTAATAGTGTTAGGCCAGCATTTCATTGCAAACTTTTGTCTTGTTGGCATAGGGAACTTACCTGCAGATGATGTTTTGACCGGGGGTATTAACTGATCTACTTTTAGTTGTTTCTGTTTTCAGTCATAATAAAACTTCTTGTATGTTTTTTACCCCTCTTTTAAGACTTGGGAAGCAGTATAACCAGTGTTTAGAATGTCTCATCATTGGATTCGTAACTTCTTCACTGCCTTCATTTCTGGGGTCCTCTAGGAGTTGAACCATGCTGCATAATCATCTGTTGCATTATTTTTATAATTACATTAGACTTTTTAAATTTTTCAGATGCAAGCATGGCAGGAAGAAGTGGAACGTGCCCGTCAAGGTCAGAGAGATGCTGACAGCAAGCTGTCTTCTGTAGAGGCAAAATTCTCGTTCTTTTAACCTTTTTCTGTGGTGTTATATTCGTTTCAAGCTCTGTACTTATTGTATGCTGATGCTAAAGGACAACTAGACAAGCCTGTATTGTAATATTCGTAATAGTTAGCATAAAGAATAGATGGATGGGCCAGTTGTTTTGTCCTTGTTGTATTGAGTTCTCTGTTAGTTTGATGCAGGTTGAATTGCAGAAAATGAGAGTTGAAATGGCTGCTATGAAGAGGGATGCTGAGCACTATTCACGTCAGGTAATGTGATCATGTGTTGACCAACTATCAGTCATAGACTCACTGTGACCTTTCATAGCTTGCATTAAATGCTTTTATATTATTGCTCTCTATGTAGTATATATAGAATGTCTCTTGTGTATAAGCTATATTTTCACTCTATGTTATCCTTCTTTGGTTTTCAAAAGTTCCTGATGTCACGGGTTTACTGTGTACCTTTCACAGGAACATATGGAACTTGAAAAGCGCTACCGAGAGCTAACTGATCTATTGGTAGAATAAGTAAATTATTCTTGCAGTTCTGAAAACATTATTCTTGGTAGGGATTTGTGCCTCTAACTACTATCCATGATGCAGTACTACAAACAAACACAGTTGGAAACCATGGCTAGTGAAAAAGCTGCTGCAGAGTTCCAGCTGGAAAAAGAACTAAAGCGTATTCAAGAGGCACAGGTCTGCTATAGGACCATATATTGTTGAATAATATCACCAATATATGTTGATCTCATTCTTCTGTTGATTTAGATTGAGATGGTAATGTGTTATTTCTATCAAATAGGTTGAGGCAGAAAGAAGTAGGGTTTCACGTCGTCCATCCTCAACTTGGAATGAAGATACTGAAATGAAGGCACTGGAGTAAGTTCTTTGATTGTGATATAACAGGCACTCCTTATGGTTCCTCTGATTAATCTTATGTTTCATGGAGTAGGTCCATACTTCAGTTTGAATATTGAAATATTAATTTAGCATCTCCAGGTAGACCCGTTGTCATTTTATGAGATGAGGAGCAATGGAATTTAACTAATGGACATAGGTTGCCATCTAGTTAGTGGATTGACGTTACTAAATTTTGTGCTTAAGGAATCGTGATAACTTTGTTACATCGTAGACATTGAGCAAAGGAGCTCTTTGACGAACAGCATGGAGAGTCTTAATTTTGAAACTGAAGGGTAATTCAGCTTTATGTGTGGTGTATTGGTCATAAATATAATGTTGGTTTCTTCATGACGCCAAATGATGGCAAAGGCATATATTAAATTAATTATTTGTCATGCAATGTTAAACCCCCTCATGGGTGTAGTATTTTATAGTATGGAGAAGAGATTAAGCTCAAATGAAGATCCTCAGGAAAAACTCAGCTGACAGGAAGAAATTTTCAACCTAGGCATGTGAATTTTCCCTTCGTATTGTCTTAGCTCCACTTGACCTCAGCTTTTTCACATTGTTATAATTGCTTTTTGTTTGACCGCACACTAGTAAAAAGGTCTCATACTTTGGCGGACGAATTTGCATTCTGTAATCCTGCTTCATTCAGAATTCTAAGTCCTCATTTTGTGATCCATCTTAAGAAGTAATTTTCAAAGTCAACTCATTCAATGAGCATCAGAAATAAAATCTGAACCATCTCTTCTATGAATAAAAGCCTTTATGTATAGCTGCTTTTAATGTTTTTACAGTTTGTACTGTATTTTTTAATGCTATTTTCAGTATATCCCTTGCTCTTTTCTTATTTGGCAATAATTTCAGGCCTCTGCCCTTGCATCATCGTCATATGGAATCTGCAAGCATACAGGTATGTGTTTGCACATAAAAAAAACTACTTGCCCTCTTATCTGGTTTGACACTGTGTCTCGACACTGGCTGTGCAGTTACAAAAGGCAGCAAAACTATTAGATTCAGGGGCAGCTAGAGCCACAAGATTTTTATGGCGTTATCCTACAGCTCGACTTATCGTACTTTTCTATCTGGTAAAGGAGTTCTTGTTTTATATGTTGATTTGTCATTTGTGAGAAGTGAAAAGGCATTTTAGTAATGTGTTGATTCCAAGATATTTGCAGATTTTTGTTCATCTTTTCTTGATGTATTTGTTGCATCGCCTTCAGGTACGTAAATATATAGTTGTACGTTCACTTGTGTGTGAGTTTGTCTGTGACACTGTCTCCTGACACAACTGTTCCATGTTATTACAAACAGTGATTCTCGATCTTGGCCTGTCTGTTATTCTTTATCGAAGCCTTGTTTTTGAAATATGTAGGAACAAGCAGACAATCTTTCTGCCAGAGAAGTTGCAGAATCTATGGGCCTTGCTACTTCTACCTTACCTTGACTGATAACAATCGAGTTCTGTTATATTCTAAGGTCGAAATGGCTTGTGAATATATCAAGATTACGTGAAACTACACTTCGTCACCTTCGTCAGGCATCCCTCTACATAGTCAGATACAAGCTATCACAGGGCTGCAGGTTTGCCGCGAACCCCATTTCCTGGAACGGCAACTTCAATATTGTGGTTCAGATAAACTGCATTATAAATGTTAATTATTCTTTAATTTGTGATGGGCTAAGCCTACACGGGCTTCATTCTGGAACGGCTCCCAGGTTCCGATGACTTGGCCTGGTCTTGTGAGCCTGAACAAATGTGTAAATACGAGGAATATTTGTTTCAGTTCCAAAATCCTATACGCTGGTTTTGCCAATACGAACTGATTGATATTTACGAATTATTTGCCTAATACGGGTCGTCCTTCGTGTGCAATATTTAAGGCTTAATGAATTAGGGGGGCTCGAGTTGTAAACCATTTTAAAGCAACAGTGTAACTGGCTGACGACTTATGAATCCTATGGCTTGTGGGAACAACGGATAAGTGAAGAGATAAATCCTTTGTTTAATCAATTAATTGTATTAGTTGTTATAGTAAAATCTCAATAAATGAATATTTGATAAATTAATAACCTTGATTAAATAATAATTTTCTCCGATCCTGACTTGGGCCAATGGGATAAAATAATAATCTCGCTAAATACATAAGATAATTTTTAAAAAATTCCTTGAGGCCCATTGAAAATATAAAATAATAATTCATTAAATAAGTATAAAAATTACATATATAA
>JANITW010000008.1:3999872-4010916 GCA_027564335.1 Erythroxylum williamsii | reverse complement strand
AAAATTATTCTATAAATTAATAAATATTAATTTATCGATAAATTAATAAAATATTCATTTATCGATAAATTAATAACCCCGTATAAGATAATAATTTTTCAGGTCCCAAAAATATTTATTTATAGAGGTTTTACTGTAGTTGATTCTAACAGTTATTAATTGATAGTTGAGTATATCAGTTGATTTGACAAGAGAATTGTATTAGTTGTTTATTAGAGATATTTGGTAAAATTAAATGTTTAGTATTAGTTATTTATATGTAAAATAACTTATGAAGATATGAATTTAAAAAATTTATAAGGGTATGAATATTATATATGTTAGTATTTCGTTGAATATTCTTATAAGAATTTCGATTTTAGATATTTAATTTTACAAAAATTAAGTTTATAACTCTAATAAAAACAAAAAATATATAATAATAATGATGATGATAATGATACATCCAAAAATAAAATATAACAATTCAGGTGAAGTTTTAACAACACAATTCAAATAGAGCAAAAGAAATGAACATTATCATTTAGAGCAAAAGTTTATAACAATTTAAGAACGAAGTCTAACTGTCATTAAACTAGAAACAATGTTATAACGAATAGTTGTCTTCTCTTGAATTCTCTATTCTTTAATGTCTTATTGTGCAAGGTTAACTTCAACATCTTGAAATACATCTGGAGGTATAAATTTAGGATCTTGATCAATGATACTAAAAGTTGGGTCACCAATTATACTTCTTCTAATATAGTTATGCAACACAAAAGCAACATAAATTATTCTATTTTGATCCATTAATGAATACTTAGGCATTTTCTTCAATATCTTCTATCGAGCCTTAAAAACAACAAAGGCCTTCTTAATACAACTTCTCAATGATGAATGGGCTCAATTAAAAACTTCTCATGATTCTCTTGGATTTACACCACGAAACTCCAATTGATGATACGTTGTCTTTGGATAAGGCGTCAAATATCATTCTCTTTCGGGATAGCCTTTGTCAATCAAGTAATATTTGCTTGAGTTCTCATAGAAGCAATATAATAAAAGGTCTAAGCCATGAATAGCAAATCTTACAAATCTTAAAATTACCTATCGGTGGCTTTTGAAATTTAAGTTTCGGATTACCAATTGTATCAACGAAAATACAAGAATTGTATGCTGATCCCTCCCAACCTGCTAAAACATATATAATAGTAAGTTAAAGTCATATGCTGCTATATGTGTACCATCAATAGTTCTAATGCAACCTTAATATAAAACAATAATCATAAGATGATAAAACAACATTTTTCAATGGAAAATATAATGAAGGGGGAGGAAGAACATATTTAATTACCTTAAAATATGACATATATCTAGCATCATTGACAATTTGTAGTGGAAAGTCCTTGAATTCAGGATCTTTTGGTACGAGTATATCCTTTGAAAACCCATTCATAGCAATCAAAACTTTTTTAAAAACTCTACTCACAATTTCACCAAAATGTTGAAAGCGCTCTTGGGTATCTCTATTAGAGGAACCTTTACTTAGGACATTCTCAAACCATAACTATTTTCCAAAACCACACATAATTGATGAAATATATTTTGATTCTTCCTAAATGTATTAAATCACTGTTTTTCATGACCATTCAATAATTAATTCATCTATAGTTTTGTTGTTTGATAGGAAGTCATGCATGGTTCCTTGTATATGTGGTTAAAAAAAATACACATTTATGTAACCCACTACACAAGCCCAAAACTCATTATTATTGTCCAAAAATTGCTTCATTTGTAAAAGTTGCATAATTTGCATAACATTATCATCCATGCCTACAGATCAATAAGGAAAATTATATTGTAAATAAACAAGACACTTATATGTCTAAATATAAATAAATAATAATATAACACATATATATTATCAACAAGATAACATAATATAATAAAATAAGCTAACCAAGTTCACAATATCTTAAAACACATCATATCAACATAATTCCATAAATAATAAAAACAAGAAACCAAACATAATAACAGATAGATATAAACTATGTTTAATTTCTTTTATGTTTGTCAGACTCATACATAAACTTTATGTATTCAACTCTCTTTGTATTATCTGGTAAACCAAAAAAAAGTGGACATTCTTTGTGAATCTTCAATCAACATGCAAGCAAAGTAAAATTTAGGAGTAACAGTCTCTAAACCAGACAAAATATATAGTTTTCCAAAAGCATTCGTAACATCATGATGTGATGCACTAACACCAGTACTCTGTGATGCACCAATATTCATCGTGTCCAAAATTTTCGTAATAGATCTATTCATTGTTGCACTTTATCTCTCTTGAATCAATTGCATCGTATCGTCAAGCCTTTCATACATTGTTGCAGATTTTCCTACCCTTTTAGCGGAATCAGTTTTTGCACTATTATTACTTTACGAATTATTACTCTCCAAAACCCTTCTGCATGTTCTTCTCCCACTTCCTTCAACATGTGTAGCTTGAAGGTCGGGGTAGGTTTTCTCCAAACTTCTTCCCAATTGTTTAGACCACTAATCTCCTCTGTATTCTCATGATCATGATAGCCTGACAATTAATGATGAACATTATGATTATTAAGTGGAGAATGAATATATACTTCCTCAACTTTTTGTTGCTCTTGCGGAGGGTTTGCCTCAGGACAAAATGTAGTCTCTCATTGGGCCAATCGTCTAAAAAGTTGATCCAACTTACATTCAAGCTCAGGCTCAAGCCCTTCCTTTTTAAATGTTTTAAAATTTATTTCGCCTAAAAAAATAAATAACTTATATTTAACTAACTATTTAGCGTTAGAGTAAAGGAAAATAACTAAATTGTGAAAAAGGATAACCTTAATCTTTAAACTCCACCAGTCCTCACTAGCAACAGTTGTTCATTTGGCATAATCCCATCCTAATCCTGTTTCTTTCCCTCTCAACTGTTTCCAAAGACTCCATTTAGTTCTCATCCAATCAAATTTATTTTTAAGCTTAGTTTTATCCCACTATAAGTTGGTTGATTTGTGAAACTCTTCCTCCACCTTCTTCTGTGATAATCTTTGACAAATAACTCCACCGCGCTGTTCTTTACTCCTTTCAATATGTCAATTACAAATATCACAAAAGATAAAAAAGAGTTTCTTTTGGCCAACAAATCTTACCTATATCATTCCTCTCTTGACTTCATCGTTTATTTCCTTTTTGGGATAATGTCATCTAATCATATAAGATGAAAAAGATTATATGTTAGTTAATCAATTTGCAATTGTTTTCACAACTTAATTCATTTTACTAACTTGAGTTAGACTATTCCAACAAAAGAACTATAAATAATTTAATAATATTAGAAAAAGATAAATATTAATTTGTAAATATTAAATAATCAAGTTTTAATGCATGATTACGAAACCATCTTAAAAAGATTTGGAGAAGAATAAAAAATCTAGAGAAAACCTTCTTAAACATGAAAATAAAAAAGAGAAAAGAGAGAGTTAAGGATAAAACAAATTGGTTGTAAGTTAGGCTTTGATTGAATGATAGGAGAGAGTTCTAAATTAACAAGGCCATTATAAAAAATAATGATACTTTTCTGTTCACTAAATTTGATAAGTTTAAGATAACATTTCAAAAACATAAGTGTGCGTTAAAATAAAAATAATATTAGTGCGAACATTTCCTTTTAGAATTGCATATTTATTGTGAATAAAAAATTTATTAAATATTTTTCTATTAAATTACTATTTGTTTATATATAATAATTTAAGAAAATACTACTACGTTTTGGTAACAAAAGAACTATTAAATTTTTAAATAATATTAAAAAAGATAATTATTAAGTTGTAAATATTAAATAATCAAGCTTTAATAAATGATTACAAAACCATCTTAACAAGATTTGGAGAAAAATAAAACTATTTGCAAAATGAATCTTAATTTTGTAAAATTTCATCAATAAGGTATGTCAACAAAAATTAAGAATGACTGATATACACTGATCATTAGGCTCATTCCTTAAAATTCGGGAGCATATATCATGAGTTTTTCTATAATCCATTATTTAGCACTAGACAAGCCCACACCGTGAATCTCTCGATAGCGTATCTACTTAGGTTACCTCTTGATACAATTTTTCCCGTAAAACACATTCTTGTTATAGAATGTTTACCATGCTTATGAACAAACCACCGAATTTTGATATATAAATTACTTATTTGAGATTTTTATTCATCATAAATATTACGTAAAGACAAACCTTTTACGAGTAAGTAGTAGAAATATGTAACTTTGTTTTATATCTTTCTTGAAGACTAAATTTAACACGGTGATTATATAATAATTTAAGAAAATACTATTTTATGTTCGTAACAAAAGAACTATTAAATACTTAAATAATATTAAGAAATGATAAATATAAAAAAACATAAATTTTTATAGCATTTAAAAAACATAAATTTATAACATTTTTAGAATAATGGTACAAAAACGTAATAATGGTACAACATTTTTATAGCATTTCATAAACATAAATTTATAAAGAAGGGTTATGATTGCAGACATTACAAAACTATTAAAACTCAACACATAAGCACTTTTTTCTTCATCACTTTTTATTTCTTCTTTTCATCTCCTATAGCCACTATCAAAATCACAATTCTCCGGCTCAATCCGTTTATCGTCATTCATTCTATTTCTACAACATACTAAATAACATAAGCCACATAATCTAATGAAAACTACTGGCAAGGAAAAACTAACGATGATGAATGAGAAGGCTAACAATGGTGACTAACAACTATTCAGGGAAGAACATTTTTCACAACTTGTTAAGACTCTCCATGATTAGTGGAACAAAAACAGACCACAAAACATAGCATGTTATGTCACGTTTGCGAGAATAATAAGACATAATTCCTAAAAAAGCAATAACACTAAATAAAAGCAGTTTGTACCTTATATATAGGAGAAAGTGAAGTATTTTGCCGAGCTTGATGATTCCGAAGAACCTGATGACTGGAAAAAAATAAGTTATAAAGACTAACAAGTAACGACTGTGTTGAGTTTTTCCGTTTAAAGGTGAAAAAGAGACACTGGGCAGTTGTGTGCAATAAATGGAGTTAAATACAATAAATACAAAGAGTAGCTATCCATAAAATTAATGCAACTTTCTACAACATACTTCGCTGACACAATCAAGACTGCAGCAAATCCATATTTATCCCAACTACTATCAGTCTTTATTTAATGAAACTAAATCTATCTCATATATACTTTCATTAAATCTCATATTAGTCCCAAAGAGGAACTGCAAGTACTGATGTTCTCTTAAATCAACAGATAGTTACAACTTGATAGTTTGCAGGATAAACTAGATAATTATAATGGACAGATAGTTACAATAGAGTTACAACTAGATAACTTGTGAATATTATTCAAAAATATTCCATTAAATCAATAGATAGTTATAAGGAAAGATTGCAGGATAAGTTACTTGTTAGGTTGAGGTGAGTGAACAGGTGTTTATGCTCCCACTTTACCCAAACCTAACTTGCAAAATCATCAAAACAACCACTAGAAATGAATCACCTAAGCAATTGAGTAGACTGTAGTAAAAGCACACCTGAACAAGCATGTTGCTATTTTCCAATACATAAAAAAACCATTGATCAAGATACTTATCCACTGTAAATAGGAAACATGTGTTCTTTTAATTCATGATAACTAAAAAGTAACAATTGTGTTGAGCTTTTCCATTTTAAAAGTGAAAAAGAGACAGTGGAGTAGTTGTGAGTAATAAATGGAGTTAAATGCAATAAATACAAAGAGTAGCTATAACCCGCATGAAATTAATGCAACTTTCTATAACATACTTCGTTGACACAGTAAAAACTGCAGTAAATCTATATTTATCCCAACTACTATCGGACTTTATTTAATGAAACTAAATCTCATATATACTTTCATTAAATCTCATATTGAGTTCATACTAGTCCCAAAGAGGAACTGCAAGTACTGATGTTCTGTTAAATCAACAGATAGTTACAACTTGACAATTTGCAGGATAAAGTAGATAATTATAATGGACAGTTAGTTACAACTAGATAACTTGTGAATATTATTAAAAAATGTTTCGTTAAATCAACAGATAATTCAAAGGAAAGATTGTAGGATAAGTTACCTATTAAGTTGAAGTGAGTGGACATGCGTTTCTGCTCCCACTTTACCCTAACCTGACTTGCAAAATCATCAAAACAACCACTAAAAATAAATCATCTAAGCAATTGACTAGACGGTAGTAAAAACACACATGAACGAGCATGTTATTGTTTTCCAATACATGAAAAAACCATTGATGAAGATACTTAACCATTGTAAAAAGGAAACATGTGTCATTTAGTTTTAATTCAGGATAACTACTTCTGAAAGTTACTTCTTGATAAAAACATTGATGAAATAATGATAAAAATGCCTAATTGCAACTTAATTATGATAAACTATGCCCTGCTCAACATGTAATAAGATAGCTGCTGTACACATGTCAAAACAAAACTCTATAATTGGTTTCTTAGTCAATAACAAACTGCTAACATTTGTTAACCAGCAATAACAATATAATAATCCATAAATTCCTTGGGACTGAGATCGGCCGAATTCACCTTGAAGCGTCCCCTACACATTACAACTCCTTCTGATGTATCATCTGCTATATAAATTGATTAAGCAAAAGCATAATTGGCCACTGTAATTTCTATCCAACTGACCCTTTTGCTGAAGATAATCCCTAAAGATGCAGGAAGCTACGATGAGCAATTGATTACAAAAACGAGTAGCTCTTCCACTAAGATACTTTTTTAGAAAAATACTATTCATACAGTAGTGTATAACTCAAGATCTCGCATGAGTTATATCATACAAATGTTTGGAGATTCTAACTTTTACAAAGCTCCATAGCACATTCACGAAATTAAGGTGAAACTTAATATATCAGTTGCATTCTTAAGATTACAAAAAATATAAATAAACTGTGAAGAAAATGAAACATTTTACTAAATGAACAACTTCAAGTATTTTTAAATAGAGCCATAACTTTTTCAGTCTTTATGTTTTGTTAATAGATACATAAATCTAAACCTATTCAATGACAATAATTTATTTTAGAGAAGTTAATTGTTGAGGTACGACTAGTTTGACTGGGTACAAGAGGTGTGCTTTGGTAAGGTTGATAATTTAGTGGTATTTGATGAGGCACAACAATCATAAAGCAGTGTGTCAAAGTTTTGGGACTGGACATAAATAGTAAATAATGTCAAACACAAGCAGCTGCCACATAAATGCAGTAACTATGCGCAAACATACTTCAGGGCAAGAAGATGGGAAATCCATTTGCAATCTCCAAACCTTGTCATTCTCAAACACACGGCTAAAATAAGCAATGGCATTTGCCCGCTAGTTAATGCTCTTCACATAATATGAAAGACGACACTCATGGACACAAACTTCATACATTGTACATAAGCTGGCCCAATTTTTATTCATCATTCAGGGTTTTCATGCACTTCTAATCGTTATAGATATCAAACTTTTCAACGAAGACAACATCTCAAAGTTTAGACAATCCCCTTAATTCACCTGTGATAACTACTCTTTATCACCATAAAGAGCCTTATTCTGCACAAGAAGATCAGACTCTTTTGCTTGAGAAAAAAAGGATGTTAACTTAAGGATTCTTACGAAAACGTTTACCAAAAAAGATGTAGTTATTAAAAAATAGGAGACCTTCAATCGCCGAAATCGTTCCCCTAAAGGAGAAAGTCCCTCAAGGACAATCCAAGCAACATATTCATAAGAGCGTGAATGTTTAAAGGAATGATGTTTCATAAATAGACATGGGAGGTTTAACGAATGAGCATAAGAACATTTGGGCATAGTTTTATCGATAATTGTATGGTGAGCAAGATCGAAAAAGAAGAAGAACAATAAAAAAGCTTAAACTTGCGAGAGTGGGCTTGTAGTAGGGGTGAGTATTATTCGGGCCGGCCTGATTATCCAGCCCGATTCGAATTAATTCAGGTAATTCGGGCCGGTCTGGATATTACCCGAATTATTTTCGGGCCGAGACGGGTAACTCCGAAAAAATTCAGACCAGCCCGATTACCCAAATTAGGTTTAAAAAATTATGAAATAGGGTAATTAGGATAATTAGGGTAAATTGAGCCGGGATAATTTGAGTAAATCGGGTAAATCGGGCCGGGTAAATAAGTAATTCGGGTAAATCGGGTCGGATAAATTCGGGTAATTGAAAGTTCGGGTTCAGGCCGGATAAGGGAAAAAATTTTCAGGTAATTCAGGCCGAGCCCGAACAATAAAAATTCGGCCCGAACTACTCGAATGCTCACCCCTAACTTGTAGAAAACACACCTGAACAAATAATTCCTTGAAAGACGTTGCAAAACAAAGCGAGCAAAGATTTTTGAAAAATGTCAAACACTAGAAAAACGTTATGTACATCTGAACGAAAAGAAAGAAAGGTATAATATACAAAGAAAAATAGAAACAAAAAAAGAGAAATAAAAGAGTATGATCTGTCATTTAAGATCCGACTCTCTGAAGATGTCGTATAAGATTTGGTGTTTACCTTATTAATTACCTATCTTATGAGGATCTAGTTTCTCATAAACTCCGTTATGGGCACCGTTTTAATTCTCATGCAAGCTATATAGATTTGTAAACCGACGATTGATGATCTGACGAAGATGTGATAGCCAAGAGATCTAACAGATATGCAAGGAAAAAGCCAAGAAAAAGAAAAAGAATTTAGAGAAAATGAAAAATGAGATAGCCAAGAGTGAAAAATAAAGTTAGGCAAAATCAACATTAAACTAAAAAATATCAATTGATTATCTAAACGCTTTTGTAAAAGAACTAAAAAATCAGCCGAATGGTTGGCTAAACAAATATAATAGTTTTTTCTTAAATCAATAGGTCAATCACCTAAAAAACAAACGAGCCCAATATGTCAATTCTACGATAATAATTGTTTATCTTTGGTACGCACATTTCTGTGAAGTCTCGTGACTTTAGGTTCTGAATGAAGTCTAAAGCTGAGATTCGTTTTTGACTTTTGACATCTGGCTTTTCCCTTTAAATAGTTAGTGCCACTCAAACTCAGCCGTGTGATTAAACAGTTGCTACCTGCAATAATTGCTTCTTCGGAAAAGCAACCAATCGACAAAGCAAGCGGCCGCCACTTTCGCGTCTGCACAAGGTCTTAAATAATTGCTTCTTTGGAAAAGAGCCTAACAACAACAAATGAAGTCTCAATCGAAGGGTATGTTTGTTTTTTATTTTATTTTATTTTTTTCCAAACTTAATAAAAAGACTGTTTTGTTTGAATTTTTTAAAATTTTAAATTTAAGTTTAAATTTATGAAAATTATAAAAATTAATTTTTATTTTTATAAATTAATTTCTTATAAATTAAATAAATATTATTTATATTAATTTAATTTTGAATTTTTTGTTGAACTGAAATCGGTAAGTTTCTTTTTAATTCACTTAAAAAAAAGATATTTTAGGAGATTTCAATTATGATAAAACAACTTTTAAGTTATCTATATTCTGACTAATCTTTACTCAAATTAGGTAAATCCCTTATAAAAAATAAAATTCTAATATTAAATTCTAAATAACTACATATATAAATACAATTTAAACTTACAATTTCACTTGAATCCAAAAAAAAAAACAAAAGAAGCCTTACCAACCAACCTACACTCAAGCAACCCACCTACACTCAAGCAAAGCATTGATCTTTTATTTGCTGAGTAAATAGATAAAGTTCCCCTCTTTCCATCCGCATTTTCTTTTCATCCTAATTTATTCTCCCCTTTAACGTCTTCCCACTTGTCGGTTGGCTTTCCACTGAAATTTGACAATGACTGATTTGATGGCAATTTATAACCCACTTTACATACAGACTGACGAGAGGCGAGAGTCGAGGTTCTCGTTGCCACGTAAGTACACTTCAAAAGAGCGGGAAAGCCAACAATCAAACCCAATATTACGACCAAGACTCTCTTGTTCCAAATCAAACCCAAAAAACCGAAAAGCAGATGGGAGACTTTAGCCCGCAACTGCAAGTGGTGCTGCCTCTGAAGGTGGATGAGTTGATTGAAAGAATCTGCGACGACCAGAGCAAACCGCAACTCGGAGTCGATGCCAGGCAGAAGCTGGCGTCTCTTACCGAAGAAGCTGCGGTTGCTATTCTCCAAAAGATCTCCCGTCGTCGCATTCAAACCTTCGACGGTTTCGTTAAATACATGGTAGACCTAGAGCTTAAAAATGGCTCTCCTAGTTCCAGTAGTCCTCAACGCTCTCCTCCCAGCCAGAATCGCGTTCTCAAACCTACGGTTCCGTTTAAGCTTTCTCAGGGTTTTACTTAATCCCTATCTTTACTTTCATTTGCTTGTTGACTAACACACAGTCTTCTTGTCTTTTAGCTCTTACTTTTTTTTTTTTTGTTTCTGGGTTTGGTACAGAAGTTGAAACTCCTGTTCAAACTTCGATCGCGATAGGCCAGAAGAGTTGCAGTTCTAGCTCTAGTTCTCGTTCTAGTTCAGGCCAGAAAAGTTGCAGTTCTAGTTCTAGTTCTGATTCTAGTTCTAGTTCTAGTTTGGGCACTTCAAGCAGAGCAGTTATTGTTAGTCCCCAATTGCAAGCCTTATGGGAGCTTGAATTTAGAAAAGCGTTTCTTATATTAAGCTATCTTGGAGGGTAAGTACGTAAATAAGCAGCTCTCTGTTGCTTGAGCTAGTCATGAAATTGGTGGTTGAATATGTCACTTTTTGTCTTTTTCTGAAATCGTTCCAGATTAGAGCTGGAGGATTTTTTGTCTCCTGAAAATATAAGATCCTTGAAAGATTTACCGATGCAGTCTTTTGAGACTCTGACAATTTGGCTGAATTACCCCTCAACATGAGAGTGTCTTTCATTATATAGGAAAACTATTAATTACATTACAGAAAATCAGATCCAAAATCAGCTCC
>JANITW010000008.1:3985235-3999772 GCA_027564335.1 Erythroxylum williamsii | reverse complement strand
CCCTCTTGTACACCTTCTCCAACATGCAGAGTTTGACATTAAGAAGGAGGCTGCCTGGGCTATCTCGAATGCCACCTCTGGAGGATCTCATGAACAGATAAGGTATTTTTCTCTTTACAATATGGTTTTAACATTTTTTGTAATAATGGGCATGCTTTCTGGCAAATATGTGTACTCTTCCAAATATTCTTGTTATTGTTAGTCCGCAATTGCAAGCCTTATGGGAGCTTGAGTTTAGAAAAGCCTTTCTTATATTAAGCTATCTTGGAGGGTAAGTATGTAAATAAGCAGCTCTCTGTTGCTTGAGGTAGTCATGATATTGGTGGTTGGATATGTCACTCTTTGTCTTTTTCTGAAATCGTTCCAGATTGAAGCTGGAGGATTTTTTGTCTCCAGAAAATATAAGATCCTTGAAAGATTTACCGATGCACTCTTTTGAGACTCAAGTATGGGAAGCCGTGGGGTGTAAGTGTGGTTACATCAAGGAAAACGATCGTTTGAAGGTTGTGTAATGTGATTTTGTGCTGGTTTGTTTTATTATACTTCTTGGTATTAGGATAGACTCGTTGAATGCTCTTAGCTTCTTTCATTTCGTTGAATGCTATCTTTATACCCGTTCTCAAGTGTTCTGCATGCTTTCCAGTTCATAAGCATTATGCCCAATTCTAGTTTTAGTTATACGATTATTTTGTGCGGTTTGGGATGCTTCTATGTGTGTCACCTCAACTAATTGCAATGCTTATTGGACGTTCTTTTAAAGTTTTTCTTAATTAGTAGCCTTATGCAGACAATATGTTGTAGTTACTATAGACAAATAAGTGCAGAAATAGTACTGCTAATTGGCCGACCTGTTATTAGAATCTATGTACCTTTCCATGATTGTAAGGGTGAAACATAACTGTTGGACTTGATAGTGATGAGTGAATTTAGAGATGTTAGTTTATGCTTTTCAATTGTGATTTTTGAAACCGTTAATGTTTATTTTCTTGTATTTTTCAGTACCTCGGTTCAGATCGTTCGAAAACATATAGTTATAATTGCCACGTCTACCCTGATGGAAGTTATAAGTTCAAGGTGTGTATTGTAGTTACACATGAATTTTTGTAGCCATATACAGGGCATGATTAAGATGTATTCATTTTGTATTGTTTGAAACTCATTCCACTAATTTACTTGTACACATGCTAGCAACACACATTGCTTATATATTGGAAGCCCTTAACTTTTGTAAGATTTTAATCTTGCATTAGCAATTCAACACATCCTATGTTTTCTGTTTATAGAGAATTCGTTGTATTTTCTTGAATGAAGAGCCTTGGATCAATTAACACGATTATAAGTCACGCTATTTCAGGGTCCTTTTCCTACTACAAAGAATAATTTCCTACAACGGGCATTAGGAGATGACAATGTCTTGATGGTCAAGTTTGAAAAAGCGACAAGGTCTTCTCCTGATTTTGCCCCATACGAGAAGCTTGCCAAAGGAGGGATCATTCTTGGTCTTCGTTGTTACCGCTTTTTTGGTGAGTGTGATTGCTTCTTTCAAGTGTAATATTTAAGTTGGGATATTTAGTTTTCTCACCGTGTCCAGCTTATTACATTGAGCAATTGAGTTTTTGTAGTTCACAATGCATTTTCGTTGTAGTCCATGTTGGAGCTAGGATGCCTATGTTGGTTGTTCTCCCTTTTTTTTTCTCACCAATAACAATTAAATTGAAAGAGAGAGGGAGAGGGACTGGTTAACCCTATGCTTATCTGATGAGTTGTTCTATCTAGACTGACGACGGTTTGAACTTCTTAGTAGCAGTCGATAATGTTTTGACGGTAAAGAAAGTTGAGAATCCTGAACTAATTGCGTTGTTTTTGCACACGTTGGTTATTCTCTAGTGTACAAAGATGGAGGCAAAGAAGAGAAGAAAAAGGACCCAACTACATCACCTGTGAAGTGTTACTTTGTCCGGACTGAGTCTTATGCTGATGAAGATAATGAAAGCTATGTTTTGAATGGGAAGACGATTCGTGAAGCAAGATCTATGTTCATGCACTTGGACACCTTGCCTAATTTGTCGAAGTACATGGCCAGGTAAGTCATGCATAGGATCT
This sequence comes from Erythroxylum williamsii, assembly GCA_027564335.1. NCBI lineage: Eukaryota > Viridiplantae > Streptophyta > Magnoliopsida > Malpighiales > Erythroxylaceae > Erythroxylum > Erythroxylum williamsii. The sequence continues at coordinate 3,997,669 of JANITW010000008.1, read as the reverse complement.
ACGCGGCTGGAAGCCATATTTTTAAACTAACACGGAAAAAATTAATATCTGTTTGGCGTGCAGGTTTCAACTAATTTTGTCAAATACTAGAAACCTGGAAATTGACCTCTCAAGTGTTACCATTAAGCCAATTGATGATGTGCCATGCAGGGTATGGTTTCAAATATGAAATTACAAAATTATCGTTCTGCAGATGACCTCTGCTAGTTGTTTTTAATTTTTTTTTTTCAAATTGTAGCTTTGTCTTTTTTTTCAAACTGCAGATGACCTCTTCCTGAACTTGTTACTCCCATTGTAGGATAGGGACGGTAACTTTGTCCCTTCCAAGGATGGCAAACTCTGTATTTATACTGATGGAACTGGCTACATATCAGAAGATTTGGCTCTAAAGTGCAGAAAGAATGTGTATAAGGGAACGGATACCAGTGCTGAGGTTTTGTTATTTTTTGGCTTTTATTAGCAACTAATTAATTTGCCTGCTATTTCTTTTAAATATATTGTTGTTTCTTTTCTATTTTTGTCATTGTCTTTTGATGTTCAGTTTTGATGTTTGTGTTGTTTGAGGTTTAATTTATATGTTAGTAAGTATAGTTGTGATCCAACTTTGACCAATATCTCTTCTAGGAAGCCCTAGAAATCTCATGAACTTGTGTAATGTGTATGAACTGTTTAAGACTTGTCCGAGTAGTTCACAGTATGCTATTTTGACATGTTTACGGATTTGAGTGAAAATTTCCTTTAATCTCCCTGCAATTATCTATATAGCTCTTACTGTTTGTATTACACTGTCAAGAGATTACTTGAGTACTGCAATAGCATGTGGTGCTAAGCCTTACGATGTAATAAATGACTTGGGGAAAATGTTATATAGATATTCTGATGCTAACGTACTTTATCATGTTGTCTCAGACTTAAAACGTCAAGCTAACATATCAGTCTCTGATTTTTGGAGCCATTTGTGCTTCTGATAGGAATGCATATGGCTGAATTATTTTATTCTCCAGTTTGATTTGTTTCTGTCAGTGGCTCATTCAAGATTGGCTTTCTTTCTTAAATTCAGAGCAATCACAAAGGTACCATACTCAAGGACAAAGTATTAGAAGTAGGGGACCCTGTAAGTACATGAAGCTGTTTTGACTTCTTTGTTGCTGTTGAAAAATAATGTTCTACTTTGAAGGGTAAACTAACTAAAAGGTTGTTATTTTTTCTTCTTCAAGCCTTTGCTGATCCAGTTCCGTCTATTTAATAATGGTAGTGCCGTCAAGGGGACTGTTCTCCTCAATAAAAAGGTAATTTTGCTTAATGTCTTATGTGGATGGATAACGCAATGTCTCAAATTTTTTAGTTGTTTTTTTCAGTTAAATTTTCAAGATACTATCTTAGTGTTTTCGCGCAGGTTAATAGAACTTGCATTCTTAATGATTGTTGTGTATTGTTTCTTACTGTTTTTGAATTTTTCATAGAGCTTTAGGTGTTAAAATTGTTTTTGTTCGCATTGAAAGAAATACAAAATAAAAATTTGGAAGTTCCAATGACACCAACTCCCACGTCTTATCAATTCTGGGATTAGCTTGTGATTAGTAAATGGCATAGTATAGGGCTGAATTATTTCGTACCTCCATTTTCTGTGTTTGTACTATGTAGCGAATGCAGCGTATCATAAAGATCCTGGTGATACTGTAGCCACCTGGGTTCTTTTTGCTATTTGCTTCCTTTTCATATTTTGAGTAAATGCTTGTCTCTTAATATGAATTGTAAGTTAAAATTGTTATTCTGCTCCACGTAGCTACCTTCTGGAACGATTTGTGTACGACGTTCAATGATTAAAGTGGATGCTGATCCATTATTGAGAATACCAACGATGAATTCATTGGAGATAGTGGGAACAAGGTAGTTACTGCTACTAATTGAAGTTACTAATTATACATTATAAGTCCTCCACAGAAGACCTAAAACAAAATTTGGAGTAGAGCACGCTAAATCACTAACTTTTATTTTCTCTATGTTGAAAACACGTTGCAACTTTTGGTTCATTGCTGGTTTGAAAGAAGTATAATTAAACAAAAACTTTTGGTTCATTGCTGGTTTGGTGAACTTCGCTCGTGTAATTGTTAGTCATTGGGTATCCATTCCTTTCTCATGTTCCCTCCCCCCTATTTTCACCTTATATTATTTGCCCTTTCTCATAACCATTTAATTTTATACAGTTGCCCTCAACTTTGGGGAGATGGGAGATTACGATGTGGTACAGATGATTGGATGCGGGATTCCCCTTGAAGAACCATATTTGCAACATCGCCTTTCAACTTTAGTAACAGAAGAAAAAAGGAGACTCAAAGATGGCAAAATTCATGTGCCTGAGTCGTATTATTTAATGGGGACAGTGGATCCCACGGGAGACTTAGAGAGTGATGAAGTTTGCATAATCCTGTATGTGTATACTTGGCACACACGGGCGCACACAGGCACACACTCACTAACAATGTTTTCCCCAAATTTGTTCAGATAAATCTTTATCCTTGCAAGTTTGCCAGTACGAGACAAGCGGTTTCTATGGCTGTGATGAGCAAATTTTATAGTATTCTGGAAATTATTTGTGAAACTGTATTAAAATTCCAGAAAATTTTCAAACATGCTTTATGTGAACTGTTCTAAAGGTCAAATAGCTATTAGTTATTTTCAAGGTTTATAATTCCTTAAAATGACCTCGTTTCTTGATGATTTTTCATCTCAATTTTGACAAGCATGTAAACTCTGGCCTTGAGACTAGTTTCATGACATATCCCAGTAGGGAGTGCCTTTACTTGGTTTATAAGGTTTCTGTTGAAGCAATTGCTACATGCTAGCTTTTTGGGTGTATCCTTGATGTGTGCGTTGAGAATGATTTCTTTAATTACAAGGATGCGATTGAGTCTTGATCATTCATTGAGTTTTCTTTTTCCTTTTTCCTTTTAACTACATATTTATAATCTTGTCTTCTGGTGAAATGTATAGAGATCATGGCCATGTGTCTGGGAAGGTATTAGTCTATCGGAATCCTGGCTTACATTTCGGAGATGTACATATTATGAAGGCCACTCACGTGAAAGGTTTAGAAGCTTATGTTGGAAATGCTAAATATGCTATATTCTTCCCACGTAAAGGACCAAGGTCTCTGGCAGATGAACTTGCGGGAGGTGACTTTGATGGTGATATGTACTTCGTGTCAAGAAATCCTCAGGTAACAATTTATGTTCCTTTTATTTTATGCTTCTGAATATTACTGCTTTCATATGTGATATGCAGTTAGCTTTTTGTTTCTTGCTCTCAATATTCTAACTTTCGTATGTGATAAGCAATTATATTTTTGTCTTGCTCTGAATATTCTTGCTTACGTATGTGATATGCATTTCACATCATCTGTGTGATGATTATTATTGGGTCCAGTATCTTCCAATTGACAATTTTATTTTATATACAATTAAAATAATTGTCTTGAATGTAGATGTGAAATATGCATGATTAAAATGTTTATGGTATATTGATTATTCGTAGATTTTTTTAATCATCATTGCTAATTTGACTGAAAGCAGTGGTTGTCTTCACCTCCTTGTGGAAGCAATCGCAGGTTAAATTCCTTTACAGTTCGGGCAATTTTCCCAATTAAAATTTTCTGCAATGCTGTCTTAACTACCTGCATCATGTTCAAACATTGAGAACTGTATAAGTGTATGCATTGCAGTGAAAATGAATCCTATAAAATGTGGATTCTACGGTTGTTCTTTAAGACCATAAAATGTTCGTCATTGTGGGGCTTGTTTTGTCCATCTTTTTTGCACAATTAGCATTTCTTTCAGGATGTATGGGCACTTTAATTGATCTATTTTTTTATTGATACTTTTGTACCAGAATTTGGAATTGTGCATAAAACAGGGGATTTTATTTTATTTTTGTTCTTATCTCACTGTAAGTTCAAAGATAAAGCATCTAGTTTTGATATGTCTTCAGTTACTGGAGACTTTTAAACAGAGTGAACCTTGGACTTCTTCTTCTCCAATACGTAATGTCCCCACCAAAAGGCCTAATGAATTATCTGATGAGAGATTGGAGGAGGAACTTTTCAGACAATTTTTGGTAACTAGGTTTTTCCCGAGGTACGAATTTCATTACATACATGACATAAGCTGCTTCTGGTGATGTTTTGTGGAATTTCTTAAAATCTTGTTGCTTTATTGGAAAAGTGAATCTCTTAGCGGGCTCAACTTATAATAGCAAGCAATACAGGCTAGTAGTCATATATCAAAATAAGTACCTGAATTAATATGCCTAGGTAATATTTCTATGTAGGAAATATAACATAAGGACACTAAATCAAGTTAGATCACTCTTCAACATATTGCAACATATTTTATTTTGTATTCTTTCTGACTAGTTTAGCTTTCTGGTCACATATTTCTTCTAACCATGTTTTGCATTCCGCTCCCAGTTACACTGTGGGCCTGGCAGCTGACAGCTGGCTAGCAATGATGGACCGATATTTGACGCTAGGGGAACTTGATGCTGCGGAGAAGAATGTTTTGAGGATGAATATGTGCCGGTTGATTGACCTTTATTATGATGCTCTTGATGCACCTAAAAGTGGAGAAAAGGTTACTTCTGCAACTCTTTCATCTGCAAATGGAGAGTTTCTCCTTGTATATTTACTGTATCATTAATCATGAGTGCTGTTAGTTGCAGATTGAATCTCCTGTGAGATTACTACTAACTATAATCCTAATGTGTGCCCCTCGGATTTATCCTGAAGTCTACCTTACCTGGAACGTGTCTTTCCCAACGTCGGAAATTCCTGCTGTTATTGCTGATCTGATGTTGACTCTAACAGCTGTCCTTTAAAAATTGAATCAGAATGTTAAAATATGAGAAGCTGGTTGCAAATCCCCGATAAATATGCATTAAACGTCTTGACTACGAGGAAACTAGGTTGTAAACAATTAGAACATGCATTCTTGAGTTATATTGGTTTTGCTGAATTCGTTTCAGTGGTTGCATAACTCATGTTTCATTTCGACATCCAAGCTAAGGGCAATGTCTAGGGACTGACATTGCCCTTGGGGATGTAATATTTGTGATATCATATGCATCTAAAGAAAGACATTGTAGTATTTATCAATCGGCATATGTGTCGCACGTCATTTTAGTTCTAATGATTTATGGCTTTGTTGGATAGTTGGACAAGACTAACTGGGTTAGGTTTAGATTGGTACAAGTTACTCAAATATTGAACTGAATGTAATCAAAGATATATTGCTTTGCCCTTCCTTTATTTGGTTGTTCACGAAAGTTTTCATCCAATGGAATTTATATTGGGCAATATTCCTTTTAACAACATACTTATAATTGCCTAATTGATCATATTTAGTGCTATTTTGTACATTTTTTTATTAAATTGTAGCCTCAATTCTGCAACATTTCATTAGTGCTTTTTGTATTAAATGAAAACCTCCAGGCCTTAAATGTTAAGAATTTTTGCTTGCAGACTTTTTAACAGGAGTGCAGTATTCTAACTATAAATACCTTCATACAGTTTCGTACATAAGATGCCCAAATTAAATGCAAAGCAGATTATTTTGAAGATATTGTTTGTTTGTTTCACACATCAGAGTTACTTGTTCCTTTTGGTATATATGGACAGCTAAAGAAACTGCATTCGCATTGGCCTTTGGAGTGGCTTCTTTTCTTTTGTATCTACTTTTTATTGCCTGATATTTAATTTAAATAATCTTGTCCTTTCCTTGCAGGTTGAAATTCCTGAAGAATTGAAGGCTGAATTATTTCCACACCATATGGAAAGGGGAGACAGATCTTACAAGTCTACTTCTGTTTTGGGGGAAATTTATGATGAGGTCAAATCATATGAAGATGACGCCGATTCCAAGACGATTGGTAAGAAGAATCACACTTACTAAGTGATACTTTAGACTTCGTTGGACGATTTGATTCTGCCTTTAGATGTAATTCCTGATCTTTCTTTTAGCCTGATTATTTAGGCCTTTATGGTCATCTGTTTCTAATTTGTCAGAAGTGTGGAAACTCCCTCTTTTTGATCAAGAAGTTTCCAATTCAAGCCTTGCGAAATGGAATTCCTTGTACGAACAGTATAGGCAAGAGATGAGTGCCGCCTGTCAGCTCAATAATAAAGAGATAAAGAGTGAAGCTGCAGATGATATCTACCAAAAATATACCGAGGTCCGTTCTTTGGCTATATTTCTCTACTTTCCATAATCAACTTCAAATTTGGTTAACTCCCCTTAACACTAACTATTATCTTCTTGCCCATCGCAATAATGTCGGTCCAGAAGCTATATGAAGCATCGGACATCAGTTTGAGCAACAGGAATAAGAAAGACATCTATGATGAGGCCCTCGCCATATATCATGTTGCCTACGGTTATGCTGTTAAAAAACAGCAACCCTCAAGATGCGGTTTTGCCTGGAAAGTTGCAGGTTCAGCCCTTTGTCAACTTTACCTCAAGTTGAGGGGTGAGAGGCCCGCAATCTGCTCACTATCTGCCCTCCGGGCAATGTAATTACTGCACATTCCACAATGTGCAATGGATATTTGTCTACAGTATATAATTATGCAGCACATTGTACATATACCCTACTCCATTATTATCTGGAAGCATTAGATTGGAGCTTCCACGAAGTGTTCAATCAGGAAATGTCACGTTGAATTTTCGGATGTGTCATCCATCCATGTTGTGCGTACGTTCATACATGCGGGAGACTCACCAACTTAATGTGTTACAAACCAGGATACAAGAGAGGAAGGGAAGTCTGATACGAGGATGATAGTGATTGCTAGACTCTGGTACTTTTTTTGGCAGCTAACGGTTGATATCTTGTGTATGCATTCAAATCTGTATGAGTATCCTTGTATCGCTGGCTCAAGTAAGTTCTATATTTGATTGGTGGAAATCTACAAAACAAACAAGAGTAATTATTGCTTAAATTTACTGCCATAGCAGTTAACGATAAACAAATGGACTTGGGACTTTTCAACATACTTGGGAGGATTGTCTTCTGACTTGCAAGTTGGTAAGCATTCAACAAGACAATCATGGCTGGGCTCAGCAAAAAATGCGATCTGCCACAAGACAAATGCAGGTAAGACGTAAATATTGCTTTCTTTAAGAAGCAAATCAAGCAAAATAATCCAACAGTACCATATCAGTATATTACCATGCAAGCAAATTTGGTTATTTGCTCAATATATCTATTAGCGGTGATACTTTGAATGACTTGTTAAAGGTTGAAATAGAAACCTTGAGCTGGCCATTTGTGTTAGTTTCATTGCTACCAACACAAGGATCAGTCCAGGTAAAATGAAAAAAAATTATGTTGTGATACTTTTGGATTGAGAAGGAAAATGAAATAAGATACCTACCGAATATCGATCTTGGCCATTACCTAAAACTCTGTGCAGCGTAGACCTGTTTGAAACGTAACAAAGTGAATATTTGGCCTCATGCTGAGTTGGTAGGGTGATGTAAGGAAGCAAAGCATCAAAAGAGGGCACATTTCTTGATGAAGATTTAGAACAAAGCCACCAAATCATAGTCCTCTAGTGTATGTCAAAGAAAGCTTACAGTTTTGAAGCAAAATACAAAACAGGAAGCTTTATAGCTAATAAAGCAAACAGATTGCGTTGAACAATGGAACTGATATTTGAAGGTCTTATTACTGAGAATGGAAGTTACTTGAATATACAGTTGCTCAAGCGCTCCAACATGTCACCAAGATTCACGACAAATGCTCTGCAAAAGATGAACCAGAGAGACAATAGTAATATAACTCTTGTCAAATACTGAACTTTTTCATCCAATTAACAAACATTTATAGAAATGTGATTTCATATTGACCAAGTGCGTAGTTGCAGAATCAACAGTTTTCAGAGACTTATTCACTGCTAAAAGCAAAAGGGCTCAAGCAAAATATCAAGATTGTCAGCTGATTGTATCCATCATTTTTAACTAGTAAACCTATCTATCATGCTCACAGTATCAAATATATTTGCTTCCTTTATTACAAGAAGAGAATTAAGGATATTAGATTAGAGTTTAACGATCAACTGCTGCTATCCAGGTACACTGTAAATCAAAGGACTTCTAGCCCTTTGAATCCTTCAATACAACTAGGTTTGATTCACTAAAATCCACAAAAATTGGCCATTAAGACTGAAAAGTTCTTGCCACTAACCTGGCAATTCCTCCCCACCTGCTCCAGTTTCATAAATAGACATTGAACATATAAGATGTCTGACAAAAGCAATCCATTTGAGGCAAATAACTACTTTATTTGACATGTTAATTATCAAAAAAGACTCAAAATTTTGTCAATTTTTTAATTATAGTTTAAACTTTAAAAAGTAGCAAGAATGTGTCAAAACTTTCAATTTTTTTCAATTCTAGCCTGAATTTTAAAAAATAGCAATAAAATTATCAAATGTTCAATTTTTTTTAATTGTAGCTCGACGTAACTTGTCACGTGTTTCAAAAACTTTTAACTATTAATACACATTAACTAAAATTAACAACACAAATAAAGATTAATGAAACGATATCGTTTAATCACATAATTAAAATGATGTCATTCTCTAAATCAGATTATGCAACCCCGATGACCTTACACTTTGATTTCAATTTTCGTTTTTAGTTTGTTTTCTTAATGCCCTCACACTAAAGGCTAAGAAAACAAACTGAAAACAAATAGCTTACTGGTGCAGTACGCTATAATGCGAGAGCAATTTGGAGCGTCAGAAAAATAAATAAAAAACAAAGGGTTGAGGGCATCGGCAGAGCAACAGATAACGTCAGGCTAGAAGTTAAGAAAATTGAAAGTTTAAGTATTTTATTGTTACTTTTTGAAGTTTGGGATAAAATTGAAAAAAATTGAAAGTTTGGATTTTTTTTATAATTAACCCTTATTTTACCTTGCAAGTAATGCTAACGAAAGAATTGCATATTTTTAGTATCATTGAATGTACTGCAACGCTTGAGCATGCAAACCTAGAGCTGGAAGGATAAGTCAATTCCTAAACCATAAAGTGTCTAAAACCACTACAGTTCTGTACAGGCTCACCCTTTCACAGGTTCAATATATTCCCATATTTGAGGTTGGGCATCCTTATCCTTGCAGATCTGCAGGGACATGATAACAAATACATTTACTAATGATGCTACTCGGAAGGAAAAGTTGAAAAGAAAGCCAATGACATAGCTAAAGTCATGCCCTGGTGCATACTTGGAGACCATAGACATCATCAGTGGCCAAGAGGGTTATCAAGCCATAGTCCGAATGCGCTCCAGCTCCATATATTCCATTTAATGGATCAGAAATCCGGCCTAAACAGACAGAAATATCGGTTAGATCACAGTCACAAGTGTATCTAGGAAGGTCTACGACCTTCAGTTGAAAATTCAACCTTCATAATGCAGTAACCGCATAATTGCAATTGGTTGGCCGAGCATAGCTGGCGTATCAAAGAAATCAGCTTCCAGTTCAAGTGCAAGTGCTATGATCCTAGCAACTGCTCTTGCCACTTCTCTGCATGTAAGCGAAAAAATATATATTTATATATATATATAGATCTAAGTTCAATTGATACAATAGCCTTCATAAGATCCAATACTATAGCAAGAAATCCAATAAATATCATAAAACATCATAGCCTAAAGAGGTGAACTCAAATACAATAGAGTTAGAAAGACGAGAGCTTACAGTGCTTTTCGATGAAACTGTTCCATGGTTTCCCTCCAACCTGGCAAAAGATCTACAAAACAGCAATAACCCAGAAGTGAAAACCATACATCAACTAATTGAAGTGAAGGCCTCTAACTGTAAGAAGTGTGTGTAACGTGTATACCAGCAGAAGGCCATCTATTGGGACCGTAGAATGGCTTGTCAGCATCAGAGTCACCTTCAGGGACTTCAACTCCAATATAATACCCCTCCTTGTAATCGCCTATTAACCACTCACGCAAAAGAAAACAAAACAAACTAAAAAAATCATCAAACCCTATTTTCTATGCAAAACCAGATACTAAAAGAAGAGGAAAAGCAAAGAACTTGAACCATGGACTTGATTATCAGCATCTAGCCGTTCATCCAAAACAGGGGTATATCCCCTATTCTTCTCGTTCCTTAATAACTTCATTTTCTCTGCCAATGGCAACTCAAAGAACTTCCTGCTTTCAGCGAAAACCTCGTCCATGAACTCCTGGCTTATCCCATGATTTACCACGTAAAAGAACCCACAATCCAAGCATGCCTGAACAACCCACCAACACATTGCTTTCGATTAAAATGAACAAAAACTACAACCTTCACGTAAATAGAAATGAGCCGGCGTCATATTTTGAAGAAAGTAACCTGCTTCAGTAAAGACACGGATTGTTGCACATCGGGGCTGGAGATATCGATAAAATTGAGAACTGAGACATTGTTAGTCCCCTGCATCCCATCCGAGTTGTTGGCCATGAATTTGAATAACAAATTTGCTAAATTGTTTGCAAATTCGATGTTTATTCTTGAGCTATGTGTATAACTATAAATTGGGACTTGGAAGGCAGAGCGTAGCAGAGTATAGGCAAACGGAGTTGTCGCCTTGTGGGATTTATAGGTTACTTCCACGTGTCAGTTTCTTAGTTTTTTTACATTTATCTGTTTTTGGAAACTGAAGGAATTTTCGTTGTATGCAATTAATATTTGAGACTTAATTAATAATATTATAATTATATAATATATATTAATCAAACATTTATTAGTTAATTAATATTTATTATACACAAATGAAAATGATTCAATAGAAATAATATCACAAATATATGTTGAAATTGGATAGAGAATTAAAATAATATCTCAATAACTAGATGGATTGTTGGTTCCAAGCAACTTGGAACTGCCTTCTCCGTCCTCTGGAGGTGACACTGCAAGTTGGTTAACGATTTCAGCGCTGAAATGGCCAAAAAGTCATCATCGTCTTCTAGTTAACGTATATCAAAGTAAACTCAATCAGTAAAACTGAAAATGACGCATATACACGCCGTTTTAATATGCTTGTAGCTTGATCAAAGCTAAACCATGAACACGTATCTTCCACCGGAGACATCATCAACTCATGTGTCGCCAGAAATGTTATACCGGCAAAGAGGGCAAGAGTTACTGTGGGAGAGCCAGCGGGATATACAATCTGCATGGTACACGTGGCCACATGGGGAACGTTTCCCCAAATTTTCCGGCTGAAAAGTCTCCAAACAAACCACACAAACATCACCGGCGGCGGGGGCAGTGGGCATGTCGGCAACCGAGGAATTTGATGCTCTGACCTGGTAACCGAAGTTCGTCGGCAGACTTAGAGCCTCGTCGAGGTCAAAGCTAGCGTCCAGTAGACAGCTCAAAGGGGCTTGGGTTTGTGAAGAAACAGTCATAGCCATTCAGTGAAAAGAGCACAAAAGTAAAGGAGAAAAAAGGATAAGAAAGATAATGCAGCTTGTTGGAGTCGTAAGTGAAGCTTTTATACTATCCAACCCGTAAAGGATAACAAGTTGAGCGGTCTTACCGCTGACTGGACACACCATGTTGGTGCAAATAAATACAAAAACATTAAAGAAAAAGTCGGCAAAGGAGACAGTGCAGTGCTGCTTAGTCTCTGAGTTGGCATTAGCAGCACGTCAACGTTATCAGTTCAACTCCAACTTGAAAAGTTGCAGAAAACGTTTTTTGAAAAACTTGAAGATAATTGGATAGAGGCGAATCGCTGTGATGGGCCCCAGAGTAGGCGGCTATTGTTTTCCGGGGACCAAACCAAAGTCTAAGCAAGTTGAGTTAGCTTCCTGTTTCCCAATCCAAGTGACCTAAATGTTGCGACCTTACAAAACCTAATCAGTTCTAAACAAATTTGGTCGACGCGTCATTAAGCTAGCCTTAAATCAGTTCTACTCTTCTTTCGAATTCCAATTACTTAAATCATAAAAAATGAGATTCAAAATTTTAAATTTATCTATAATAATAATAAATAAATAATAAAAATATTTTTATCTAAATAAAATTAAATCATCAACATCTAATAGCATGTTTAGATGAGTTTATATCAGTAGAGCTTTTATTGGTAAAACTTTTTTAGAAAAGCTTTTTTAATAAATTAGTTGACTGTTTAAATGTCAATTAAAAAAATAACTTTTTTTAAAAGCTTCTCGATAATATAAAAATAAAAATACTTTTATTAATTTTAACTAAATTTTATTTTGTAATAAAAATATTTATGCATATAAATATTATTTAAAGTATATTAAACAAGAGCACAATAGATTAATCATTATATAATTTTAAACCATATGAAATATAAATAAAAATATATTTAACGAAATCTTTTATATTGATTATAACATAAATAA
>JANITW010000008.1:3959024-3973886 GCA_027564335.1 Erythroxylum williamsii | reverse complement strand
TTAGTTTTTACGTGTTTGCATGGGAGACTTCCTTCTATGGATGGGCCAAGGAGGGCGTGGGCTGGACCTAGGCTTGGTATAGCCGTTAGGTATGAGACTGATCTTTGGTGATTGGACCGATCGACCCATACATCGTTGAGACTGAATTCTGGCCTAATACAGCCGACCCGACCAGATACTAATACTTAAAAAACGAGGCCACCATTTCAATTGAGATGGAATGGTGTATTTTCAATTTTATACAGACAAAAGGCTACGCTTTCCAAAGAAATATCATTTTCAAGTTGACCTTTTCTCGTTTATCGCAAGTGTAAACAATAAAACAATACTGACAACTCTTAGCTTGAGTAAAGGGTCAGCTGATTCTTAATTAAATTCGTGGAATTACACTTTTTCCACAAGTCCCCTTTGAAAAAGAGGCTGTGACAGTAACGGCTAACGGTTTGGGTGCAACAATTTTGAACGCTTGATAATAAATGCGATACGCTCAAGTCAACGGATACCCGAAAATACAGTGTGAAATTCAAAAGTCAACAAATGGGAGAAAGCACTAATTTGGACTTAAAAAAAAAAAGGAAGATACAGTAATGGGAAAGGTCTTGAAGCCCAACAGAGGGCTGAATCTCCATTAACAGATCTAACTTAGAAGAGTCATACGGGTCCACAAGCTCCAACTTTTTTGGGTTTGGGTTTTAGGGCACCGTGTTGGCTTCACGCGATATGATATGAGTATTAGAAAATAATGAAACAAAAGCCTAGGAACATGGTCTCTCTCAAATCATGATTTCCACATGCCCCAAAACAACAATCATGTGATATGAGGAAGTCATGCAAGCCTTTATCACCCAAAAACCACCAGGTCAGGTGTTCATACTTTCCTTTTAGATTAGGAATTCTTCAATCGATTATTTAATAAAATAATAATATATAACAAGTTGTTACAAAACACAAGAAGTTCAATTTTAAAGAAGTTGGAGTTCTCATGTTTCTGCCGCAGGGGCAATTCTGTTAGAATTTCGTATCTTATTGTAAGTTGGAATATAACACCAACACTATGATGACCAAAACATGTTAATCCTTAAAATCAGAGCGATGAAGAAGGCCGAAATTGGAAAACCGCTAAATTGACGAATTTGACACAAACCTAATTTAAACAACTAACTTAAGGGATTTCGTAAGCATTAAAAAGCAAAAGAAGTTGTTTTGTTCTTTAAAGTAAATAACTACTGTTTGTGTTTAGCGTCAGTTTTGTCAGACTGTTTTCTCTTGATTCTAAACGTCTGGCCAAACACTCGATCGATCACTTCTTTCGATAGAATCAATGTTGTGTTTTGGTAACTGGTGCTTATTACTTTAGAACACGCAAACCGCAAAAACCGAAAACATGTGGCGTTAATTATTAAGTGCCGTAGTTTCTTTTTCTTTGTCCGACGCAATATTAGATAGGAAGTAATCATAACATGCTGGGATTGCTCAAGATCGCTGTCCTAAGATAAGAAGGACGATAGATCATTGAAGTAGGTTGGGTTGGCAATAAATTTAAAAAGCATGTATGATGACAATTCTGTCTCTTTGAGCGTGAGGCTGAGTCGACCCAAAATTTGGTATTCATAGTTCTGATTCAACAAGAACTTCTGGTTTAACATTTGGATGAAAGGGTCCGTTCCGTCTTAGGTTTTGCCTACGCAGAAGGGCAGACATTTTGGCAAGACATTTCCCAGTTCCCCCTTATTTGACTTATCCAAGACTTGTGGAGCAGCAACCACTTTCTTGTGATCCCATCGTGACTTAGGGCGTGTGTGATTACGTGTCCAGACGATGTTGACTACTATACTATCACCCCTGTTTGATTGATGTTATTTTAATCGACACGTATTAATACCACACTTTGGGTCCCACACAAAACCCCAAAAAAGAGTCATTGAATGGGCCCCGTTTCATCTTTTCACGCATCGCACATCTTTTCCAAATACCGTACGGGGTGATCTGGCACGTGACAGCCGTTGGATCTTAAACTTCGCCTCATTCCTAAACGTGGCAATCCATCAGATCATCAAGTTATTTATATTCGTATATTAAAGTTCTTAACATAATTTAGCACTTTCCCATTTTAAAAAAATAAGTCAAAATTTACCTAATGGCTAGGTCCCACACCATCCACTTTGCCACGTAAAGCACCGGAATACACCCAACGTGCACCAATAGAATCCTCAAACTGAGCGGAGCCCCGGTTACTTTCTATCTATTTATATATCTGCATTTCAAGTGATGAGTTTCAACAAACTTGAACTTTTAAGGAATTAGAGGCTCGTTAGGATCAAAAGCTTTCAAGAGTTTTTTTTTTTTTTTTGAGCCATAAAACTTATCATAGTATCATACACGGCAAGAGGTACTTGAGAGGGATTGTGGATGTAGAGTTGGTTTATGAGTGCTCCGTGCAGGGAATCATCTTTAATGTACAATAACACTTCAGTGTCCTAAAGGTGGGACGCAACGTCAACCACGCGACACCGGATGAAAAACTGACACGTGGGAATTTAGCCCGAATTGAAAGTTTGAAAGGATGCGTATGTGATCGCCTCAATTTAACTTCCACGTGTCACTTTATCATCTGTCACTACCTCCTCTTTTATTCCCACTCAATCTCTCCCTCTCTCTCTCCAATCGCTCCCTCTCTCTCTCCCCCTTTCTCTTTCTCTCTCTCTCTCTCTCTCTCTCTTGCTGCATGGAATCTCCAGAGGACGAGCAACTGGACCGAATCGACTCACTCCCCAACTCGGACGTCCTGTCCAGTGCTTCAAGCCTATCTTCATTACTTATAACCGAAGACTCTCCAAGCACCACAAGCTCCGGAGACATCCCCACCACGAGCGGGAGCTCCGGGGAGATCCCAGCGACGGTACTGGCGGAGGCCGTGATGGTAGTGCCGAGGGACGTGGAGACCTCCCCGACGGAGGAATTGCTGTCCTCTGAGGCGGTTGCGGCGAGTCGTAGGTGCGTAGGGAAAACCAATAGCAGTAGAAGATTATACTGGGGGTTCACGTCGGTGATAGGGAGACGAAGAGAGATGGAAGACGCGGTTGCAGTTATCCCTCGGTTTATGTCCCGGAGTTGCGATCATGTCGGTGGTTGTACCGCTCCTGGGTCTAGAACTTCCCTTGAGATCTCCTCTGTTGATTTCTTCGGCGTCTACGATGGTCACGGTGGTTCTCAGGTATTATACTCTCCTCCACACTCTTACCGCTGCTGCTGCTACTATTACTGCTCTACGATACTCACAAGTTCTGTATCAAGAAAACTTAGTTCATTCGATTAAAATTGGATAGGACGGTGCGGGCGGCATTTTGTTTTCGTTTATAGATTAAAAGAATTAAAAGATTATTTATATATATCAATATCAGAATAAAAATCAGACTTCTAGGAGCTACCAGTTTTTTATAGCAATGTGTTCTGATCGGAAGAACACGCGTCTACTTTATAGTGGTCCATAGGCTGGTTTTACACGTTAACACGTGTATACCAAATCAGGAAAACTACTTCTGTTTTTTTCTTCTGATGAAGTGTTTTGCGTCACGGGGATTGGCTGTTGATGGTGATGATAGACGCATGATCATCGTTCCTGTTGCTACTTAGGTACAGAGTTATATGTATTCTCTGTTTAATTTATTCGGTGGCGTCGTGTGAACCACGAGGATCTAGGTTAGCTAGCTGGGCGCTTCCTTCTTTGTTGGAAGGGAAAGTAAATAAAAGTATTAGGTGGGACCAGCTATGCTGTCTGGTTGCGGAGCCACGTGGTCGTTTCAACAGCGGTGGGTGGTGGTTGGTATCCTTGGTCCCGCAGCTCCCGTTCATTATTCTTGGGGTGGAACTAAATGATTGTTTCTTCTTATGGTCGGAGCTACCTAACACTATGTCTTTAAAAGTGGTTCTAGGCATGCCATCTGTCAACCCAAACCTAATATTTTATAAAAAAATTACGTGTTGACCTCGCTTTTCTTGACTCTCTCTTTTATTAGATTGATCGTTTCGATTCCTCCGGCTCTTTTCTTTGGTGTTTCTCCTTTATACCACCAGTTTATTTAGATGCCATTGTTCATTCCTTGGTGATTAAGGTTTTGACAATTATTTTATACCCTCGTCAGCATTTATGGTCTACATAACTGGACATTCAGAGAGCTGAGTTAAATAGTGAGTGATGTATTGTTGTTCATTGTATTTGAAGTTTGAATGTCTTTTCTGTCGAAAGCTGCGGTTAAATTTAAGTTTGGCAACTTCTATGGTACGATGAGGTTAAGCAAATAGTTCTTGGATGTTAGTTCTTGATTAGTTTCCAAGAATACTGGGAAGTCGTACTCTTTTGTTTTTCTTGAAAATAAAGAGATTTCTTCATTAATTAGGCTTTTGTTTTACCAATTACCAAACTAAAGCAGCTAGCAAGACTTCTTTTTACAGATTATATATATATATATATGTATGTATTACCAGAAAGGCAGAAACTGAAATTCTCATGGATGATGTAATAATGTGTTAATCAATCTTGTCAAAAACCATGTGTTCGTTGTACTTTATAACACCTTTTTTACACTGAAAAACTTAAAGTTAACATCTGACATCTGAGTATTGATGAAGAAGAAGCCTTGTAACCTCCTCTTTCCACCGACTAGGTCTAATCTAAGGATTTTATTTTACTAACTGTTTAACAGTGGAAAACCGGATCATTAGCCTTTTTCTTTTTCTTGAAAATTCATTGGATGTTTATACAACGCTCTTAAGCCTTACCATGGAGTTACCTAGTAGTTCATAAAGGTTTTTACATCTCTTCTAGTAGAGCTTGGTGATTGACATTGGATTTAGATTTGTAATGTCTGGAGAATCATTGACAACAGTAATATCTTCTATTACCATTGCGAAACGGTTAATCTTTACTTTAGGTGGCTGAATTTTGTAAAGAAAGAATGCATCAAGTTATAGCAGAAGAGTGGGATCGTGAAACAGCTGATCCTGGCTATGAATGGCAGACAAGTTGGAAAGCTGCTCTTTCTTGCGGCTTCGAGAGGGCTGACGATGAGGTCTCTTCAAGGGCAGTTGCCCCGGAAATGATTGGCTCGACGGCAGTTGTTGTGGTTCTATCCGGCTGCCAAATTATTGCCTCCAACTGTGGAGACTCAAGAGCAATTCTTTGCCGGGGAGCTCAAACCATTCCTCTCACTGTTGACCAGAAGGTCATATTCGAATCCTATCCTTTCACTTCATATTCGTTAACTAGTTTAATTGTATATTTTCTGTGGCAATGATCTTGTTTCTGATGATTAAGGCTATTAGTCTAGTGATGAACTCTTGAAATGACAACACCAAATTCAACAATTTCCTTTTTGAGCTGAAGGATATCCCTGTGAAAGCTTATTGACCCCAAACAATGATGAGCTGTCTCTTTTAAGGTTAAGTAAAACGTTAGATTAACAAGACCAACTTATAACAACAGTTTGTGCTTTCTTCTACAGCCGGATAGACCTGACGAGCTCATGAGAATTGAGGGTGGAGGAGGGAAAGTCATAAACTGGAATGGTGCTAGGGTACTCGGAGTTCTTGCCATGTCCAGAGCTATAGGTTTTCTTCTATATTTCCGATTCTCATCTTCTTTTCAGCGATTTGAGAAGATTTTTCCTCCAAATACTTTTTGTTCCCTTTGAAATTTATGTTTTTGAGCTTTCAAAATCTTTTGGTTTAAAAAACTTTGAACATTTGCATGGTGGGAGTTTTCTTCAAAAGTTAGGAAAGGATTCGATTATTGTTGCTGAACTGGGTTTTAGAAAGGGACTAGACGAATACTACGTGAAGTGAGTCAAAATTCTAATTCCTCCATCATTGTCATTTATCAGAATCTTTGACTAGCTTTATCATATATGTTAGTTTACTGTATATATTTTAGGAATCTTAGTTGTTGAACTACTAAACCCTAAATCTGAGCCAGTGCTTTGTTGTTTAGCATAATGATTTGAAGAGTGCGTCTGTATTTTTTAAAAGATTGAAGCAACTTACGTTACGCATCTTCACGCGAAGGGGCTTTGGCTTTGACTAGATTATTTCTAGCTTAACTGCTTAAGCATACTGTATAAACATTTATATTTATGCCACAAAGATCTTTTTCTAACCTCGTATCATCGGCTTAAAAAATCTTGGAAGGATGGGATTGATTCTTATCTCATCCTAATTACTTACTTTGTGGTTTAGGTGATCGGTACTTGAGACCATGGGTAATCCCCGTGCCGGAGGTCACTTTCACGACGAGGACTGACGATGATGAATGCATAATATTAGCAAGTGATGGTCTATGGGATGTTATGAAAAATGAAGAGGTTGGGGAGATGGCTCGTCGCATGCTCAGAAGGTGGCGGAGATCGCCGATTTCCGATGAGATATCGCCTGCGCAAGCTGTAGCTGATAACCTTAAAGAAATAGCATATGGCAGAAACAGTTCCGATAACATATCTATCATTGTGGTTGATCTGAAATCCAGGAGAAGGCGACAGTTGAGACTTTGAATATATATATCATGCAACTTGCATGACATTTTCAACCAAACCGAGACTCTATTTCTACGCAAAGAGAGGAGGAGATGTGGAAGCCGACCATGCATGGAGGATATTCTTAGCTATTTATGAATCCTCTCTTCTTTTCTACAATGACAGGACACAAAATGATGATCTCATGCGACTCAATAGGTATTGCCCAAATTCAGCTCGTTATTCTTAATTGCTTTGTACAGAGCTCAATGCCACGCAAGCGCCTGCTGCTGCGAGGAAACAGCCAATACAACTTCTGCATAAAAGCTATATATGTGCGTAGATTTATTCTTACTTTTGACTGGTTTTGTTCAATGAAGTGATGAGCACTTCAGGTCTAGCTTTTCTTATGTGTTTAAAGATCGAAGAACAAAGCATGCTTGCATTATTTTATTTTATTTTGGTATGCTGCTCCCAATGATCTGTCAAACAAATAATCTAATTCATGAATTTGAAGTGTCATTGCATATTCTCTTCCTATAGATTCGAAAAAGGGCCATATATGGTCACGAAAATTAAAAGTCAAAAAGATCAATTAGGTATATTAACAAAACTGAAATCCTTTTAGCTTACTTTTACAGGGAATTATGGGCAAAGGTTTCGTTCTTGAAAAGCTTGACAACATGTTGGAAGGTATGGAGGAAGAAGAAAAGAAAGGGGTATTTGAAAAACTTTTACTTCTATATTTCTACTCTTTATCTCCGTCTTCTAACAATCGATTACAAGATTTTTTTTATAGGATTAATATTAGAAATTAATCAAAATAAATGTACAAAATAAAATTTTAAATAGCAAAATTTATAACAAAATAGCCTTTAATAAAATACTTATAATTAAAGAAAACTCTAATAAACCTAAAACTTAAGCTATTTAAAACTAGATTTTATAAGCTTTAAATTAATATTTGGTTCACCAACAAAAATATTCGTTTGCTTTCTCGAAATGTCCCTCTTATTCATCACTGAAGACAAGAAGTCACATTTAATTAGTTGAAAAACTCTCTCAACACCCAAGAAACTTGATTTTTTCACAACTCCAGCCATCTCTTAAGTCATCTCAGGCTTTGTAAAAAAATCAACTCTTCGATCAAGTGTTTTAATGCATTTTACCTCAACCTCCTTGTTCTTAATACAATCTCAAATCCAATGAAACCTTATATCTATATTCTTACTCCGATCACGAAGCATGGATTTATTGTCCATCATAATTTTCGTCACTTCTCTTTGGAAAAAATGTTCACCTAGCAATTTCCTTTTAGTCATATCTCATGACATGAACCGACAATTGTAGCAACATATTCTGATGCACATGTTGAAATTCTTTAAATATCATGAAATTGCATTTTCTTAAAAGAAAAATGTGAACCCGGTATTACTCTTTTAGTCATCAATATATATCACCAACATAATGACTATCACAACATACCTCGTTCAAAGAAGTATAAAAAATGTCATAATCAAGAGTACCTATCAAACATTGAACAATTCTCTTTGCAGCTTGCATGTATTCTTCATGTGGATTCTCCATAAACCAACTAACTAGTCCAACGACAAATAATGTATCAAGTCTAGTACATTATTTTACTTCTACTCCCAAATAATATGACATAAGGCTCATATCAGTCATCTCAAATTCTCGTGCCATCCCCTTCTTAAGACCTTTATATGCTTGTGAATTATTTCTTTAAGAATGTGATTATCCACATAAATGCACAAAAACAAAATATCAACTTTCATTTTTTTAACATAAAGTGCATTTTCATGAAGGTATCTTGAAAAACTATTCTCATGAAGATATTTGTCGAGACAACTATACCAAGCTCATGTCGTTTGTTTAAGGTCGTACAACTCCTTCAATTTTAACACCTTATCTTGATAACCTTCAAGCATAAATCCTTTTGATTGTTCCATTTATACTTCTACTTTAAGAGCATCATTTAGAAAGACTGATTTTACATCTATTTGATGAATTGTTCACTAGTTTTTGGCTACAAGACTGTCATTAACTATATTGTCTTTAAGCAAGCAATGAGAGCAAATACTTTTTCATAATTCATACCATGCTTTTGTTTATACCCCCTTGTAGCTAGTCTCACCTTATACCTTTCAATTTCTCCTTTCACATTTTTCTTTAGCTTATAAACCCATTTAACCCTTAATGACTAGTTGGTAGTGTAACAAACTCTCAAATGTCATTTTTCTCAATGGAATGAATTTCTTCCTCCATAGTTTGCATCCATTTCTTGTCTTTAATAGCCTCTTCAAAACTTAAAGATTCATCATGTGCAAATAGAAAAAAAAAAAGATTTGAGCCATCTATTCTTCCCGCAGCATCATAAATGTCACACCCTACTCCTATTTGGCACATACATGTGCGTCCTTCGTTCACATGTGTATATGCCTGACAAAAATGACGTGTTAACTATCACACTTTCTCTTTATTACATGGCATCATAATCAAAATCACAAATCGCACATTTTGCTAAAATCCAAAATTTTCTGATTTTATATCATAGCCATAATGTACATTATAGCTTTAAGTTCAACATCTAAGTTTATATAATACCATCCTATGAGCATAATAGCTCAGTCTACACAGTACGCTACAAACATGAGGAATAGCAAAAGATAATAACAGACTATGTCTTCAACTCCCAGCTTTCCGATCTTTGAGCTATATCTGATCGTTAAAGTTACACAAATATGCTTTTATGTAATCTTAGAAGCTAGGTCATCTCACTCTCGAACCTGAAATTAACAACGGTGTAATTTTGATGAGTTTTGTGAACTCAATAGAGTAACTATTCTTGGAGGTTCACTCGTGTTATAAAACACAATCAATCATAAGCATATTGTCTCACAGTTCATATCAAGTTGATTAACACCAAGTTTTATCTCAAACGAATTGTATTTCAATCAAACAATTTAATCAAACTATCACTTCATTACACTTGAATAAAACACGATCATTGGTTTAATAACATCTATTCAAACATATAACATTTTTACAACTTTACAAATCATTTAATGAATTCAAATCATATGTGAATGTCATATGTATGAGACTCACATTCATTTTTACATTGTTGTGATTGTGTACTTTTTCAGTATCCCGTATCACCAGGTTCATTGATCACAGTGAGCCTTAGGCACTAACCACACATGATTGAGCTTTAAGCTCTTTTCAGTAGCAGTCTCAGTCAGTAGGAACACCAGTCACAACAAAAGTGCTTTTGGACCCTCCAAAAACTGAACCAAACAGGGGTTACATGTATTGAAATGAAATGCATGTCACAATTCATTCAATACAATTAATCACTTTCATTTACATTATTTCAGTCACTACAGTCAGTCATAACATTCAGTCACTTCTAGTTGAGAATCATTTAGGCAATCTCATTCACATACGAGTACCACTTTTAATGATATTCACATGCATCAAACACCTCGAACAAGTATTGTCCAAAATTTAGTACACAATCAGTACACATTCATCATATATCAAATTTAAATCAGTAATATCAGATCAAATTAAAGTGAGACCATCTTAGATTACTCACAATTGCTTCCTTGAGCCTATTGCCTTGAAGTTCTGGTAATATCAGGATGTGATCGTGCTACTCGCTTTCCTATATACATTAACAAAATTTTACATTACTGTATTGCTTATGTAATTGAGTAAACACATGTATAAATGTATCATGTATCATGCACGTACAATGACAAATTCTTGGGTATATTTCTATAACAAATTGATGTACTCCAATAGTGTCAAAATTCACATGCTTATTCACTATTCACACACTCATTCATTATTCCAGTCTTTGCTGAAAGCATCCCATTCAGGTCAACTTTGCATAGTTAATAAGAGCAAGAAAATGATGTATTTCTGTAATACTTTCTTCTAAAAAATTGTTCTTTTATATCTTAAGTTTCTAACGACACTAAAATCATTCAATTTGGTTCATTATTCTATGAGTTATT
The DNA here is from genome assembly GCA_027564335.1 of Erythroxylum williamsii. Lineage (NCBI taxonomy): Eukaryota > Viridiplantae > Streptophyta > Magnoliopsida > Malpighiales > Erythroxylaceae > Erythroxylum > Erythroxylum williamsii. Next base: position 3,963,340 of record JANITW010000008.1, on the reverse strand, counting down.
CTTATAATACAACAGAATGTGTATATTTGAAAATTTTGCTAGAGTATGATCATGTATTCAAGTTGTACAACTCATATCTCTCAATTCCAATATCCAAAAATTATAAAATTTATACCAATTTAAAGCTAAGAGAATAAGCTACAATTTTGGTGAGACACCTTAGTCTAATTTAGCCTACATCAATACAGTTTATTCAATAACAACAGGATAAGATTTATGTCTCTGGTAGTGCTACAGCTTAAGCCACATGTCAATTTTGAAAATCTTAGAGACAGAATTAAAATTCGACTTCTTCAAGAAAGCTTGACATATGTCTCAAGTTTAATTTGAATCAAGAATCAGCTCATTTGGAAATCTACAGATCAAGATATAATCAAAATACCGAAACATATTCAATAAAAATTCTCCAGTTGATAACATTCCATAATATTTTCTCTTTTTCATCCAATCAATCTTTTTCAAATCAATTCAGATGGATCTAAATTTTTATGAAGAGAAAGAATAACGTCTTAGGAGATTATTGGTTCAAGTTTCAAGTCATTTGAAGATCGGATGACAAAGTTGTGGCCAAAAGAATCAACACAGTTTGGTTTTGGAAAAACCATCGCGTGCAATTACTTCTTCTCTTCTCTCTCTAAAACGCAATCTTCATCTTCTTCCATTTTTTTCCAGATTTTCTCACTTCTATCTTATTTAGTTAACACATATGACACTTAAACCAACACATTTACTTCCATTTAAGCTCATCATAACTCAAACAAATAAAAAATCCAAGATTCAATATAATCATTCAAAAACGCATATTACTGTTCATGCAAATTCCACACCCTCTGCATGTTTTCATTTTTGTATCTTACATTCATTTGATGCATTTTTTCACCTTCTTCTACTGCATTTCCATTCTTACTACACTTGTTTCATTTTTTGCATTTTTTTAGCATCGATTTACAGCCAAAAAACATAGAACCTATAACATACAGTTCTATATCACTCACGCATGTATCCACCCACAAGCATGAAAACATCATCTCTTTGTCATTTATCATTATTATATAACCATGAAAATGAAAGCACAATTTATCTGTTTTCACTCAACTCTTCAAAATCAAAATGCAACCTAGTCAACAAGCTATTTGTTGATGAAGAACATGGAAGAGAGTTTTCGATGATGAATGTTTCAGTAAAGAACAACAACTTTATTATTCTCTCCCTAACCAAAACATTATCTACATGGATTGCTATTTCATTGCCACATGTCACCAATATATGTAGGCCATTTGTCACTTATTTTTTTAATCCAAAAATACCCCAAAATTTTTTAGAAATTTCCTAAAATTTAACAAAAAATCTAAAATAGTACTAATAGTCTCTAACTAATTTTTTAACGTAAATAATCCACAATTCACATTTCAATCGCATTTATAAATCAATTATATCCAAAAATGTCAATGAATGTATGTTTAATTATTATAATGTATCAAAAATAAATATTCACATGTGTGTGCTTATACAATGATGCATGAGCGTGTAATGTTTAGTACACTCAATTCACTATTCTAAGGTCTAGCCTCGATCATGGGATGTTATAATAGAGATCTCCTATGATTCAAAATCTTTGAAGTTGTCTACTTGAGCTTGTTAAGTAAGAAGTTGGTATGGTAGGAGTTGAACTTTTACCTTTAATTTCTTGATCCTCATTCTCATCTTCTCCCAAATATAAAAGAAAACTATATGTCTCTTATTTCTTAGTACTCCAATCCTGTGAGGCGTCTTCCTCAAACTCCACATTTCTATTAATCACAACTTTCTTATAAACAGGGTTGAAAAATTTTATACCCTTTAAAGTTCTCAGTATAGTCAATAAAAACCCTTTTTTTTGCTCCTATCATTAGGTTTTGTCTTTTCTTGTTCAGATACATAAACATAATCAATAGATCAAAAGAGTGCCTTATATTTGGTTTCCATCGATCCATAGTTCTTAAGGAGTTATTGTCTATAAACTCTTTATAGGTGAATGGTTCGAGAGATAAACCACACATTCAACCACCTTAGCCCAAAATTCCTTAGGCATATTTTTACTTTTTAACACTTACTAAGAGATTATGACGTGATATGATCACACAGGTCCACATATAGATGTTGTAGAGACTTGGTTACTCACAAAAGTGATACCTTTGAAAAGCTTTTTCTTTCATGTTTTTCTAGTATACTTGCCTTGCACAATTGATTTAGGTGGTTGATTTTGGGAAATCCTTTCACAATATTATTTGCTCTTAGCATTTTAAACCTTTCAAAGTTGAGGTGTCCAAATATCATATGTCAAATCCATGAAGGATCTTTGACACTAGCTTGTAAACACTTTGCTTTCGACGTTTTCACATTTAACATGAACTTTTGATTCTTTGTCATGACAACTTTAGCAAAAAGTTTATCATCTTGATTTCAAAGCCACAAATAATTGGTTTCTATTTTTTTTATTTTATGTCCATTCTTTAAAAGTTGGCCGATGCTCAAAATATTACTCTTCATTTTTGGAATGTAATAGACATTATTAAGAAGCTAATGATTTCCATCCTTTGTGACCAAAATCGCTAAGCTTTTTCCCTTAATCTCTACCTTTGTATCTTACCCAAAATGAACATTCCTGGTCACTTTTGTATCCAACTTCACAAATTTGCTTCTATTTCCTATCACGTGGTTGCTTGCGTTGTTATCGAGATACCAGGTGAAATCTTTTTCTATGGGGCCTTTCTTTTGAGAAAACAAAAGACTATTTCCTTCTATCTCCTTATGATCGATCAAGTTTGTCTCCTCATTGCAACTATTAGTTTGATATTCCCAAGCATAGTAATCATTCTTCCCACATTTATAGCACTCTACTTGGCTTTTATCATTTCTTCAATTATTATTTCTTCCTCGAGCCTCTTTAAGAACTCTTGTTTTCACGTTCATGAAATACATTTGCTCACCTTTTCCTTGATTGCTACCACGACGTCCACCACAACCTTAGCCTCTACCATAACCTCGACCACTTCCTCCTCTGTCATCCCTTATAATTAAAGGAAAATTTTATTTGCAGAACCTGCCTCATCAATTTTTATTACATCATTTTCATTCTTTCTTCACGAGCTCAATAGACTCCATTTTATTCAATTCTTCAATCGCCACTACTACATGATTGAAATTCACATTGAAAGTGTAACATCTTATTCCCATCTGACATATGCACGTGAGTTCATCGGATACACGTGTACATACCTAATATAAATGACATGTTAACATCTCACTTTCACTGTACATAATATGACATCATACGCTAAACCATCAATCACACATTTTCTAAACCCAAAATGTTAGCACATTATACCAAAAACCATAATTTACAATGTTTCATATAATACAATACCATCCATATTTTACAATATTATCCTATGAGCTTAAACATCTCAGTACACACCGAATACAATAAACATGAAAAAAAACAACTACGTCCTCAATCCCAGCTGACCGACCTCTGAGCTAAATCTGACTGTAAGAGTTACACAAAATATGCTTCTACAGAGTCTTAAAAGCTAGGTCGTCTCACTCTTAAACCTGAAAAGCAATGGTGCAATTTTGATGAGTTTTGCAACCTCGATGGTTCACTCATGTCATAAAAAAAGATCAATTATAGCATGTAATCATACAGTTCATGTAGCGCCCCCTTACCGTAGGGTACATAATGGGACGCCTGTGTGTCATCCCGATACATATCCTACAATAAGGGAGGGCTACGAGTAGTCAGTCACTACAATACTCTCATGGCATCACACTCATAAAACCGTAATATAAAACAAATCACTATATTTTAAAATCCAAATTTGCTTTTTCATATCATTTCATCCAAACAGAAATTTACAAACCATCAGCTCTTCACTGTCTAAATGTACAATATTCCAAAAGAAGACTGATACAATGATCTAACTAGGTCATCCCTAAAAATTCCAGCTGACCGACCTGTGTGCCATGACTTTTCTCGCCAACTCGATCACACGGCAGGAAAAGTCTCTCTCTGGAGCTAGGAGTCTACTCTCTCGATCCTGAAAAATAGTTTTCAATTTTGGGTGAGTTTGCGAACTCAATGAAAAATCATCATCGATGGTTTACTCAATTCATGCATTACATAAATAGCGTACATATTATCTCAATAACACATTCAGAATACCATATAGCAATTTACAGATTTTCACAATAGCATAATCAGAAAAATCACATATATGCAAGGCATGTTGCCTCTTTCCCAATCCAAAAATCAATTCAAAGCACAAATACATGAA